>CM077510.1:3704896-3764896 GCA_039654745.1 Houttuynia cordata | reverse complement strand
AGTAATCATAAAAAACAGTAAGAATTCTGTCTTAAGATTGTTATTAAAATTACTTTACTGCTACTGTATTAAGGAAAATATCTGTGTACCTTTGCAAAGATGATAAAACTGTAGAAGCGTTTATGATCGAATCAAGCGAAACACTTTGTCCTTAAGACAGAATTCGCCCTCCCTACGGTGCTTAGGACTCTTGGGCGTCTGCCTCCCAGGATAAGACGATCAACCACGCGCTGTAGGAGCACTCCAAACAGCACGCGCAGCGAACCACAGTGTGCAATGCAATCACAGAATGAAGAGAGGAGGAAGAAGAAGATGCAGGAAAAATTCCGTTAAAGCCCGTTGAAACCCTTTCCCGTTAAACGGACGCGTCCGTCCGTTAACGGTCATAATAAAACGGACCCGTTTTGGTTGAACCAAAAAGAATAGAAAACCAAACCATTAAATTTGTCCCAAAATAATATTTTCTTGTTGACCCAACCCAACCCAACCCAACCCAACCCAACCCAACCCAACCCGGCCGGCGGCGCGCGCGCGTGTGGGTTAGCCCACCTAGGTGCATGGGTCCAACATCTCTCTCCCCCACAAAAGTGGGGTGGCCCTTGGGCCTAACTTATAAGGCCAATCTTGAGCCTTATATACCATCCACAACCCATCCTTGGTGTGGATGTGGGACTATTCATCCTTCACCCAATTCACTCATTCATCTCATAGTAAGTGGGTTTTAAACATGGGTTAGTTCACTCTCTTTAATACCCAATTATGGGTTACCACTAACACCCATTACTAACATCACTTTCTCACTTGTCTCGTGTACTCACAAATTCCATTTCTCAATGAATTCTCACTTAACTCACTAACCAATGGTTTTTAAAACAGACTCAAAACCCATAAAACCCTGGGATATACGTTCCACATTTTGAAGAACATTTTGTGCAGCCCATCTTGCCATGTCCATTTGCATACCCCTGAACCCAGGGTCCCAAAAAAGAGGGTTGGCCATGCAATAAGGTGGGCTACACAAAACATGGGGCGAGTTACTAATCGTCCTTTGCCTTTTGTTTGGAAAGATATCCATGCTTAGTGCTTACACAGTGCGTCAGTGCCGAATGACAATATACTGAGAGAGAACTATTTTCCCTCTGTCCGAAAAAAGATAGGTATACTGTGGAAAATTGTTTTTTTTTAATCTACGGTGAACTTGCATGGGGAAAGTTCTCTGTAGTTGAAATATAAGCTCAACTATACAGTTTTCTTTTTTTTTTAAAGCAGAAAAAAAGGAAATTGTACCTATTCATCGTTGATGTGTGGGTCCCATGTTTCTAGAATAGGGTTGTGGTCTGTTTCATCTTTCATGTGGAAGTTGTGGGTTGTGGGTTTTAACTTTTAAGTGCTTAAGACGTACTGCCTCCGTTCTATAATATTATATATGTATTTTAAATTGGAAAAAGTTTAAATGAGATCGCTCTCATATTGCTTATATGAGGGCACTTTGAATCGTATAAGTTAGATGTTGATCTGACGGCTACAAATATCCATAATATCTCACCCATTCTTTGATGTGACACACTCATCTACCCACTGATTTGATATCCACTCCCTGATCGAAATCTAACGGTAATAAAAATTAGCCTCTAACGATAATAAAAATTGGCCTCATGCACCTTATATGAGAACGATCTCATGTAAACTCATCTCTTCGAAAATACTGTATATATTTGGTTTAGGCACGTGAGATCGAAGAACCCTGCCATCGACCCACGTCTCCAATTCCATCACCACTGCCAATTATCTCTCCAAGCTCCGCGACAACCCCTCCCACACCCTCAATGAGACCAAACGTACCCGCACCAAGTGCACCACCTCTGCAGCATCCCTCGCTGCCGATGAGGGCGAGCAGAAGCGTGAGTCGGAGGAGCAGCAGGTGCAAAAAGGCAGCAAGTAGCAACAGAAGATGCAAAGGCAGTAGTGGGTCAAGGATCGGTCGCAAGCTTGGTGAGCGGCCTGTAGCTGGCCGGAGTTCCCCGAGGCGGAGTTCCAGCGAACATTCATGATGGGACGGAAGAAGTTCGACATGATCTGCAACGAGCTCGTCAGGGTGGTGGCCAAGAAGGACACCATCTCCGTGCCGCCATCCCGTTCTGGCAGCGGGTGGCCATCTGCGTCTAGCGGCTGGCCATCGGGGAGTCTCTCCGGCTCGTCTCCAAGCGGTTCAGCCTCGGTATCTCCACCTGCCACAAGCTCGTGCTCGAGGTCTATCCCGCCATCAAGGCCTGCCTCATGCCAAAGTACCTTCAATGGCCGGATGTCGTCCGTACTGCCGACTGCCAGGAATTCGAAGCGGCTTCCGGGAGTCAGAAAGAGGCAGGGGCTGAGCCCGTTGGAGAGGAACTGAGGGGAGGAGAAGTGGAGCGTAGGTCACATGATTTTTTGTGGGTTCCGTGGTCTAATAAATAATGAAATATACACAGTATTCCGGGATGAGGGAGTATATGCAATAACATGTGGGCCGGGCCTATTAGCCATGTTTACAGATAAAGGTGAAGGGGAAAAAGATACTGTGCACGGTGGGTGTCCTTGAGCACATATGCGCCTAATAATATCTCGTTGTCCTCGAGAGAAGTTAGTGTCCCTGGTTCCATGGAGTTTGAAATGCCCCCTCCCATTAATTAGCATCGACTACAAAATAAATATTTAGGAGAAAAGAATTATAATGAAATAAATCTGTTAATGTTAATACGTGTTGATGTGTTTCATCCACAATTGGGATCCTATGATTGTTACAATAGAAGGCTCCATGGAATTATTGGATCCATGAACAAGCTTTAGGAGGTTATTAATAAAATAATGATAATAATAAATTATTATTATTATTTCTTATTATCTTTGTGTATTTTTAATAGATATTATTGATTTTCAAATGCTTCAAGAGTATCTATTAAAAGTGCCAGGAGAGAGTAAAAAATAATAGAGGAGGGCTAGAGTGCGCAGTAGTGCCAATGCGCATGCAGCCATTAGATCTAATGGCTACAGATCACTAGCATGGTAGTGCGGGCTAGTTTTTCTTAAAATAATAATAGTTATTATTATTGCTCTCTTATAATTGATACTAACACCCAAGAATGGCAGCGTAATATATACGTTATCAACCCCAAACACTTGGAAAAAGTCGCTATTTGATTATAATTATAATTTTATATTGGTAATAGTATTTGCTACCCTTTAATAAAAAAACATACTCCCTCCTAACTTTTAATAAATACAGTTTTTTTAAATGTACTAAAGAAACTAATTTGAAATTATATTTATCGAGTACTAGTATTGAAAAGCCGCCTACCTTGCTCCATCTGTTGCCCGCCGTTGCTACAAATCCTCTTATTACACGAGTCTGGCCGTGTCGTGTGACTTCAGACTAACTACCAACCATCGAAGGCAAGGAAGCCACCGCTTCTTTTGTTGGATTGTTGGAATCTCCGCATCTTCTCCACCGCATCAAACCATCTCCGTCTCTCTCTCTCTCTATCTCTCTCTCTCTCTCCGACATATATACATATCCATCCTCCTCAAACACAAGCCATCTCCTCTTGCAAATCCAATCTCTGCTTTCTTTTTTCCTTCTTCTTCTTTGCTCTGATCGAAATCGCTCGGGTTCTCAGTCTCCTACTCACCTGACCCTTATCACCTCTTCTGTCGCCTTGTGTACCCGCCAACTCTCATATAAAAGGAGCCTTCAGGGCTTCCAAGAATTCCAAATCTGCTTCTGGGTCTCTCTTGTCTTGCAGCTTCAGGTGCGTTTGCCTTCATTTCCCTTCTGGGTTTTCCGCTTATTGCACAAATGTATTCATTTTTTTGTTGTGCAGGGGTGATGGCGGAGGTTTGTTTGGAGGGGTGTCCACCGCATGCGCAGGGTTCGCCATCGAAGGGAGGGAAGGGGAAGAGGTTGTGGAAGAAGGTGAAATACCAGCTGGTGGAGTATCATTGTTTGCCGGGATATTTGAAGGACAATGAGTATATTATTGGGCATTACCGCTCGGAGTGGCCCCTGAAACAAGTGCTTCTCAGCATGTTTACCATACACAACGAGACGCTTAACGTCTGGACGTAAGAATCGCTCTGGTGTGACTCCATTTTGATTAGTTTTGTTGACAATTTTGCTGCTTTGATTAATACGTTTAATTATTAAAATGCAGGTCTGTTGTTTGACGATTTGCCTTTTGAATATATTGGTTTGACAAAAAAACATTGTTTTTATATATTGAATGCTATATTATGCTAGAATCTAACGCTTATCATCGGTCCTTTTTTTTCTATCAGAACCAAATAACAATGTGGCACAGCAACTTACTTAATTTACACAAACTTAATTCTTTGTTAAAGAAATTTGCTCAGAGAACTCCATATTATCTCCTCCTCCTTATCTGTCTATGGTACCGTTACATATTTGTGGGAAAATGAGAAGTCCGAATTAGACTTGAAAATTTTGTAATGGTATTCTAACCTATGTTTCAGTTAATAGACTGAAATTACTGCACATGATTTAGAACTTCATGAAATTGAATCCTAATCAGATCTAGATATGGATAATTGGTTATTTAAAGAACCCAATTGGATGCTGTGACATTTTGTCACAAATGGCTTTGGATATGCACATGGAGTGTGAATAGTTGCACTAGTTTAGTCTTGTTCTATGAATTTATGTGCTTATTGTGTACTATGTTTCATTTGTTACATTGTATACTCTCATTTCATATGGACGTCTTGTAGCTATGATTGTAAAGTGATAGCATGCATCAAATTTGGTGACGATACTAGATCTATGTCTGTACTGTAGAATCAATATACTACTCTATTACCTACTGAAAGAGACGCGGCTGTTTGAGGAAAGAAAGTCTGTACTTGGTGACTTGGTCTAGTCTCTTTCAACTTACTGTATGGCATATAAATCTTGAAATGCCACAAAACAAAAAATCTTCAATGCTAAATCTTTGATATTCTTTTGACCATATGTTTTTGTGTTCAAGTACGAAAGACTTGACTTACTGCAAGTCATTTCATTAGTTGGATATGGAAATGGTCTACGATAGGACTGAGATGGTGGTGCTAACTGGGTGCTGTCTATCCTGTACAAATGGTGTTAATGTGTTGATTCACGTGAATCATTTTAATTCAATGTTCTTTGTGATTGGAAAATAGTATTAGTTCATTTTAAATGTGTTTCTCTATTTATAAAACGATGAAGTTGAGGAGCTGCCATAATATATTGTTTAAATGCGTCTACATCTGTGGATCTTGAAAATTGAATTTTGTTTTTATTGACTTAGATTGATCCTCAAAGGAAAGCCTTAGGCATAGAAAGATGGCTTTTTGTGATTGCGCTGCAATTGTGTTCATTACAATAGGGTGTTTATGTAATTGTTTATTTCTTTTTATTTTCGCTCAGTTCATAAGTGTTTAATTTAGCCATAGTACAACCTCCAATTGACTTTGAAGAGACAAGAGTTTGTAGTTTGGTTGCTTTGGATTACATATTTATGCATTGTGGGAACATGTGATGGTTTCTTCGTAACTCGGGTTGCCCTTTGGTTCGCAAAATTATTAACTGAGAGGTAGTGATGAACTACTGATTGGTTTTTCAGCAAATTTGAGAATCAGAAATCTTGCAACAAATATCTTAAAATTTAATTAATTGACCACATGAAGACAAAAAACAACACAAATGTTGTAGAAAAATTAATGCCCTAATTGTGGACCATACATGCTAAAATTTTCACTGGTTTTCTTTCTGAAGCATTCTTACATATCAATTTATATATGTCACAGGCACTTAATTGGGTTCTTCATTTTTCTCTCCCTGACCATTTACACAGCAATGAAGATCCCTAAGGTTATGGATCTTCACTCCCTGCAGCATTTGCCTGATGTACTAAAAAGAGCTGATCTTTCCAAGATTCAGTCTGAAATCAGAACTTGCCTTCCTTCTCTGCCTCATATGTCTGATCTTCAAAGATTGAGGAATGGAATAAAGACCTCCTTGCCTTCTGTAGAGAATATGCTTCCATCATTATCGGGTTGGCATCTAGTTGAACTTGTGAAGAACTGTTTACCTGAAAGCTTTAATGCCAACAATTCTAATGTTTGTGTTCTGGTAATGGTTTCTACCTTCCTTGTGCGAAGTTTTCTATCAAGTTGAGACTTCTTGAAACATTTTACATAAGTTTTTCAGTGTTAGATCATGTTCAGTGTGAGTGTGTTTTCTTCATTTGCATGTTTAAATGGACACTTGTAATTCTCCAGTTCACATTTAACAACATCTATTTGACACGAATTTGACATATCTAATGTCTTGTATTTTGACTTTTCTTGCTAAATGTGCAATTTCGTACAGATCAGGCTTTATAATACATCCTGGCAAATGTTGTATATGATGCTCAGATAAACTTTGTATACTCTCTATCTTTGTGAGGCAGTCTATAGATGGTGGTTAGTAATGGAAGCTCTTCTGTAAGCATAGTAGAGAAAATGGAATAGACATTGGGAATATAGAAGCACTAATCATACTCTTTTCTTGAGTACCTTATGTTTATCTTCATTTTTTTACTCATGTTTGCAGCAAACTGTGAAGGAAGACGTAGCCAACTTGATAGCCCCACTGCTGATTAGGCCAATTACAAGGTGGCCGTTCTTCGCTTTCCTGGGAGGAGCCATGTTTTGCCTCCTCGCAAGCAGCACTTGCCACCTTCTTTCCTGCCATTCCGAACGTATGTCTTACATAATGCTGAGACTTGATTATGCTGGAATTGCTGCCCTCATCTCTACTTCCTTCTATCCTCCTGTCTATTACTCCTTCATGTGCAATCCATTTTTCTGCAATCTGTACTTGGGCTTCATCACTCTCTTAGGAATTGGCACCATTATTGTATCACTGCTTCCTGTTTTCCAAAATCCTGAGTACCGGACCATAAGAGCAGGCCTCTTCTTTGGGATGGGCCTCTCAGGTGTGGCCCCCATACTGCACAAGTTGATAATCTTTTGGGACCAGCCTGAGGCGCTGCACACAACTGGATATGAGATTCTGATGGGGTCTCTCTACGGGCTTGGTGCTTTAGTCTATGCAACTCGGATCCCTGAGAGATGGATGCCTGGGAAGTTCGACATTGCGGGGCATAGCCATCAGCTGTTCCATGTGTTGGTTGTTGCCGGAGCTTATACTCATTATCATGCTGGACTTGTCTATCTCAAGTGGAGGGATTTGCACGGTTGCTAGGAGAGCAAGGTGTGCATGGGCAGTATGTGTTGAGATAGATTCTATTGCTTACAGAATTATTCGACAAAAAATCTGTTCTTCCACCCTTCTTCTATGTTGTGGATTGCGAATTGTAAAGAGTTCATAAATGTGCAGCTTTTAGTAGTTTGCGTCTTGGGGAATTTTGTCCCTTCATTTTCTGCCCTTGTATGTAGTTGATAAATATTCAGCATTCCACCTTGTCTTGAATTGCTAGTTGCTACTGTGACAGACCATTTCATTTCGGTGGACAAGTTGGATGCTCATGATCCACATTCAAATCTGATATTTGCTGCTTTTGGAAATTGCAAACACCTTGCTAAGCCATTGGGTTGATAAAGGCGTTTATGAAAGTTTGTAGTGCTTGTGGAGCTCTTGAATAAAATATTTAAGGAAAAAAATATGATGGAGATTACTCTTTTTTGCAAAAAATGAAAATTGCAAAAGTTTTGTATGTGTTCATGTTTAGGGTCCATTTGATTGATCTGATTAAGTACTGAACTGAATAAGTGGCTGATAAGCCCACCATAAAATGGCTTATCAGCGCATTTGTTTCACCCACTAATTAAGTGGCTGATTTCAGAGGTTTTACAAAATGGGGCTAAAAATGTCAGATGGCAAAATGGGTCTGAAAAGTGAAAACAACCCCGATCACAGACCTCCCATTCCTCTGACCTAGCTCGTCGATCCGGCCATGGCGATCTTCGACGCTCTGATCCTCCTCGTCCTCACCCTCCTCTCCGCCGCCTTCTCCGCCGAGTTCGATGCCGACCAGGTAGCCGACTTCCTCCGCCTCCAGTCCCAGTCCCCCTCCGGAGTCATCCACCTCGACGACCGCCGCTTCCTCACCCCCAACCCTGCTCTTACTCTTTCCTCATCTTCCTCGATGCTGACCAGCTCCGCGGCAAGACCGACCTCCACCTCGCTGAGCTCCGCGCCCTCCTCCTTCATCGACAACAACTACGGCAGCCCCTCCGCCTCCAAGCTCTTCTTCTGCGAAATCGAGTTCAAGGAGTCGTAGTCTTCCTTCGCGAAATTCGGCGTCAACGCGCTCCCCCACATCCGCCTGGTCGCCCCCTCGGTCAAGGACTCCGAGCCCATGGATAAATCTGACTTCGCCCGCCTCACTGACTCTATGGCTGAGTACGTCGAGTGCAAGACCAAGCTCTCCATCAGACCCATTGCCTGCAGTGAGGAAGGTGATCTTTTTGGAAAACTGGAAGACCGGATACAGCATCCACGGGTACATACCATCGAGCTGGGATTGAGATTTATGTCTTTTAATTTTCCCTCTCCATATTCATTTCTCTATCAATTTGGACATTCAAGCGTAAAATTTTAGATCTGAACCATTATAACTATGAGATGTTGCTCCCTCTGTCCAGAATTAGTAGTGGCATTTGAAGTTCCAAAAAGACTGCTTTGGCTCATTTTTGAAAACTAGTTGTTACTATTAATTATGGACAGAGGGAATGTGTTATTTATATTGTCAGTTGTTATTATTTATTCGCTGGATCTTTGCTTTTTTTTCTTTGTTTCTATATTCACAAAGTTCCATTTGTTTCATCTGAATTTGACTTTTCAGATTCAGATTCAGAATCAGTACAGAGAATTTCAGATACATATTTTTTAGAATTCTCAATTGACTTTTCAGATTCAGATTCAGACCAATCAAATGGGCCCATACATCAATGCAATCTTATAGTCCAATGTAACAGCCGTTGGTGGCCGTTGGTAGTTGTGAATTCAGAGGCAGTTTGTGGTCAACAAAGTCCGACCAATTTTCAACTTGATGGAGTATACTTTTGCATTTGATTACTCACTAACCCTTAATCCCCGGGCCCTGGTGGTTGAGGAGGAGGACAGAAGAAAAGGAGAGTGCAGCAAGATTCATGTGCTTCTTCTTCCAAAACCTGAGTCCAACATTTCCGGTTTTCTTTCACAGTTCCACGGCTCACGCCCTAATCTATGATCATGCCCACCATTTATTGTAACTCATATATTTACTATTTTAATGTTTTTCTTCACAAATTTTGAGTATACGCAGAAGCATGTTGCGAACCGTTGAATCGAATGGTTCGTGTGTTTTAGGGGGCGGGCAGGATTAAAAAGTCGTATGTCCCCAAGGTACCTTTTACTCCCTCCGTCCTACAGTAATTGTCTGCATTGGAAATCCAAAATGAACTAAAATGAGTTGATTTCTATTTCCAATCCAGACAAATAATATGGGACAACGGGAAAAAATGATAACTATATATAGCTGATTACTGTAAGTGGTTTCATTCCCAACAGATTAGGGGAATATGAATATTGTGAGAGTAGATCCAAATTCAAGATGCATGTGCTCTGAGTCCTCAATCAAGGACTCAAGGTAGAAAACTGAACAATTGCACCCGTCTCTGTCACCAACAGCTGAGACAGCGTCCTCCAATGCACATTACATTGGTGATAAATACTTGCCACCACACTTCAGCATTTACGTCACATTTCTCCAGCTTTACCTCAATGAAGGCAGTCAGTGCTGCCTCAAATATCACCATCGTCTTAAAATGAAACTTTCATTCTTGTTAGTCGATTAGATATTAACATTGGGTTTATTTTGGCACCTGGTTTCTGTTTTACACAGGCCTCAGTAGAAAGGGTAATCACTGTCTTCTTGTTTTTCTTAGATAAGCCAACTAGTAAAAAACATTTATAGAAAAATCCGGGAAGTTGGCTCTTTCTACTTTGAAACATGACAACTTGCCTTCACTTTTCCTATAAAGATGAAAACATACATAAAAGAACTTTTTCAGTTTCCACTTTTTTATGAAAATAATCTCAGGGATAGGCAAAGTGGAATAGGGCACCAGGGATAGGCAAAGTTGCATGAATATCGCCCTATTGTTTTTTTTCTTTTCTTGATGAAAATGCTTTCATAAACCTCATGCTTTCATCAAAGAAAACTCATGTTTTCATAAACCTCATGCTGTTTTTTTATTTATCAAAATGCTACACAAGGTCGCTGCAATGCTCCCTGCTCCCATTTGGGGCCATGGGGGCTTGCAAAATGTTGCAAGGTTTGCTTCTTCTTCTTCTTTTTTTTTGGCATGCAGGTTTGCTTGGTACGCTTATACTACTACTATTGAATACTCCCTCAGTCCAGAATTATTATCACCCTAATGATTTTCATAATGAACTAGAACTAATTTTAGTTCATTATGAAAATTGTTAGGGTGATAATAATTCCAGGCAAAAGAAGTAATATTTTTTCTTACACTACTCATAATAGTGGTAACAACAAAAAAAAAACAACAAAATAATACTGTTACTTGTTTTATTTCTTTTGATAATTCTCCTATTCATTTTCAGATAACAATACTTATGACGATGACAATAATAATACTCACAATAATGATAACAATTTATTATCATCATATTGTGATCACTATATGCATGCTGACCATATTCCTATTCATTTTCTTTCTTTCTTTGTTTTATGGGAGTAATGATATCACTACTCCATTTTCCTACTTCGCTTATGTGGGTACGAAGTGGGTTCATAGGTTGTCTTGCCAATAAACCTATGCCAGCACAGGAAGGAGTTCGAAAAGAAAAATGTTTTCCTCACCAGACTCGATCCCCATGTGGAGGTAGGACTCACAAAATTTAGGTGAAATTATAATTTTTTCTTGATTTCAGTCCTTTCTTCCTTTTCTCTTGTTGATGTGGCAAGCCCTCTTTGATGGTGATGTGATGGGTGGTGATGAAAATTGGTAAAGCTAGACGAACTCGTTGGAAAATAGAGTAGAAAAGTGGAGTAGTAATATCATTTCCTTTTTTGGAGACATTCCTATTCATTTCATATGCCAAAGCCCATGCAGCCTTCACCAAACAGTTAAAGCAGAGAGACAGGGGCCCGTGGCCCATGCTGGTGCCATGCCGGAAACCATCTGCCACAGTCAAACCAATTGGTCCCCTAGTTTCATCGAACTCATCTCAGCAAAGAGAAGCCAACACTCAGGCATGGTCCCTGCCACAGAATCTGCTCACTAGAGATAACTGCAAGTCAGAACTTCAGTTGAGATCATGAGGTGCATCATCTACAACTTCCACATCAATCTAGCTCATCCTCAACCATAATGTCATACTATGTTGTAGCCACCAGCAATGCCAATCTAGTTGTTGCATGTTTATCTCAGTATTTCATCATATAATCTCGTTTATCACAAGGTTTTGTTAGGCATATAGTACTGGTATTGCGTTCTTGATCCACATGGATTTTGTATCATCATTTTGCAGACATGACAGGGACCAGCAGTGGAGGAAAATGACCAAGTGCTTTGCTTTGGTGTGTTTCTTTTCTTGTCCTCATGTCTTCTTTCTCTACCAATGTTTAGTTTCATTGAACCCCAATTATGGGTTCCGATATACAAGAAACTCAGCTCCATCCATGTGGTCCATTGCTTTCTTCCATATCTTGGCCATGTCCGAAGGATTCTTATCTTCTGCCTTTTATCAGGAGACAATCATATGAGTCAGGATCTCATGTTAGACTACTTGTGAAGGTGACATGCATCATGCATGCATATCACATGTGGTTTTCTCATCTCACAAACTTATCACCATCAACGTTCATTGTTGTTTACATCTATTTGTTATTTGATTTTTTTTGGCGATAATGTACTTGTTGTTTGATTGGAAGTACTCAAAGTCTGGTTAATTTATCTCTTAAGCTGATCAATTCAAAATCGAGTTTAAATCAGAAGAGACAAGATAGATTTATATTGGTGAAAAGTTCTTTTGCCACGACATGTTCTCCCTCCCTGAGCTTATTTGGGATTATGGGCAGTTTCACAAAGAGAAAAGTGGAGCTCTGATATTCTTATCTAGCCAGTTTTTTGTCATAATTTCTGCAATTTGAAGAGACAGTACACACCTATAAGCCTCAATCAAATAAAAATTTCAGTATAATTCCTTGTTACAAACTTTTTTTAAAAAAACTACAAATTATATATTTGAACCTTTTATGTACCATCATGCTGAAATATCATGTAGATAAAAAGGATTATAAAGTGCCCGGAGACTAACTTGGACTTGTTTTTCCTCCTTTGTTGACAAGTCCTTTTTCTTTGATGAAACCAAAAGTGCCCCATGTGTTTCATAGTGAACTCGTATTCATCTTTTATCAACAATTTTAAGCATTCTAGTCTCTCAAGTTTAAGGAAATTGGGCTGTGGGGAGGGGTTCATGAGTAGCAATGTATCATTTCCTTCTTGAAAAGAGAATACTTGATTTGTGGAAAATAGGGTCAAACAACACAAGTCTCAGTTATCATTGATAAGCTTTGTACAAATATGAAACCATTTGTGGTAATTTTCTTCACTGTCATTGTAAATGAAGTTTGTAGCATGCTCCTGACAAGAGACAATGAGAAAAACTGGTCAGAGAAAGAAGCTTCTATCAAGTAGCAATATTGATACTCGTTATTGAGCTTAATATATCCTGTGCTTACCTAGCAAATTACATATCATGCATAGAAGAACAGCTGATAGTACCAAGAACGTAGAGATTTGGAATTTCGAGATTGGATTATAGAATAAAAAATATAAACCCATCCTCGAAATTATATATAAATCACGTGTGCACACTGATAACATAAAATGTGGTGTGGAGACAATTGTAAGTCAAGGAAGACATAGACAAGCAACGCAATTAGCCAGACGCGCGGATCAATGAACTTTGGGCCCAACTTCCAAATCTTAGATGGACTACTTATCAACGTTTACTGAAATAAACTTCTAAAACAAAAAATGAAAAAAGAAGAAACTCTTAACAAAAATGTTTTGCACATGAATGTAATACCCGAAAAATTTAAATCTTTAATGCGGGTTGTTGATCATTGAGATGGTGGGAGCTGATGTTGAAGTGCTTGAGGTAAGTTTTCCATCGCCACCAATTTTGTAAAATTTGGGATTCGGAATAAAAGTTTTGATAGTGTGAAAATTTTGTACGCGATCGATAGCCAGAAGTGACGTGATCGATCGGGTCAGTTTTGTAACCGAGATTAAGGCTGATGCAATCGATCATCGATCGATCACCTTATGTGATGATCGATCGTTTTTACTGTGATTTGCAGTTTTTGTACTGCGATTGATTGTCTTGCGAACGATCGATCGTAAGTACTGTAATATAGCGGAATTTGACTGCGATCGATCGCTAAGGCCACACCAGCAAAAGCAGTTTCTGATTTTTGATGATTTTGGGATCTTTTTGAGTTGGAATCCTACCTAATCAAGGAGGTTTAATGGGAGAGCATCCTAGATGACCAGGAGGTGGTTTTGGATCGATGGTGGAGATTAAAAGTTAGTGTAACTAATGGGGAAAGAGATTTGGGAGAAAATTTCCTAGTTGTATTAGGGTTCCTCTATAAAAACCCATAAGAGAGGATTGTTCCATGCATGTGAACGTCCAATCACTTAGAGTTTAGTGTTCTCTTTTTCCTTTGCTCAATCAGCAAGTGTTGGCCATGTTTGATTCACGGAGAGATGCAGTTTCGCGAAAAGGAAGCGGAGAATTATGCGAGGATTTGTATAACTTGTCGTCTAAAGTGGTAGAATGATTTTTCTCTACTCCTCCTATGTGTTTCATGACATTGATAATCTTGTGATTTATTATTCATGTGTGATTGAAGATGATTATTCCATAAGAACAATCTATTTGAATATGATATGTCTCTTCAGTCATGAATCATGCAAATTGATCTACGTGTAACATCTCACGTGCTAGTGCCTAGAAGGGGTTTCCTTTGCCATTCAACCTTATGCAACTCAGTATCATGCTTGGATGACTTTTTCATGTCCTGTCCAGGTTTTGTTATCTCATTATTTGGTATGTTTTTGGTAAGTCTCAATCAGGTATATACGAAGAGGGGTAAAGCAATGTAAATCGTTGGTGTAGTGACCTATTACTGTGACTCATCTTGAATTCCGTGTCATGATCCTTTGTATTCATAAAAATGTCGTCTTTTTTGTGTTATGTTAGTACTTTTCAACTTCATATCTTTGTTCGGGATTAATTGTTCTAATTGGGCAGTGTGTATGTTATTAAAATACTATTTGTATAAACAGTTTTATGAAGGTAAGTAGTGTCTTAAGATGAGAGGAACTACTTAATACTAGAGCCATAAAGGTTCTGTAACATCCGTTGGGTATGGGTAATTATGATTATTACATTGATCCTAGGTGATTTATAATGTATCTAATATGGTTAAAACATGTTGGATTATAAGAAAGACTCTCTCGGCCATAACTGTTTCTGTGCCGACAAGTAGTATTTAAAAAGTCATAATTAATTATAGAAAAAACATAAAAATATGTCGTCTGTTGGGTTAGAAACTAGACTCATAGGGCTATTATCAGTAAAAGTTTCAGAATTAAACTTTAATTGTACAAACTATAGTAAGTGTCGGAATTGGACTGTGTGCAAGTGTCAGTACACAGGATTAGGGTTTTTAACTCGACACTACTACTTATTTAAAACTTGATTAGATGATAAGTCATAATTATGTCAAAACTTAATGAATATGGGAATGCATGAATATTAAAAGATTACGGTAAGAATAATTATCTTGGGAAAAATGATCTGGGTTGAGTCAACGTAAGCGGAACAGCGTCCTGCTTATTTGAAGCCTTTGCATACCGTTTGAGTCATTAAAGTACTAGCTAGGATTGAACTCTCGGACCCTAATGTCTCGTCTACTTTGAGATAATTTCATTCCTTAACCAGTGATGTTGGGAATTCCTATCTAGAGCTATGCACAGTGAAAATATTCGATGAAGTGTAATCTGTTGAAATATCTCTTATGAGTCAGTTGATGATCGAGATTGAACAAGTCTTTTATCACTCCTTTGATGAGTCGATTGCTGATTGAGATATGGAAATCTCATTAGTACTCCTATGTGAGTCAAACCTTGAAAGATGAGAAATTTGAGTTATTTGATACAACCTCTGTTGTTGTGAGTTACCATTCAGTTCCCTGTAAACTGTTTTCTTCCACTAAGAGTTATTGTTAGAAACTCTCCGAAGTGGAATCAAGTATGCTCACAAGCCATTGCTAGATCCATGGTGATCTCTGATATATTTATGAACCTCTATAGTTCAGTCGATGAAGGCACACATACATTTTTAGACTGTATGATATTATGGAAGGTCTGCAGTCTCCGCCCATTGTGCCCGTAAGCACCGATGGGGCCAACATCCCTAGACGAATGGCCGGGTTCCAAAGAGAGAACCTCTAGGATGTTCTGGTAATTATCCACACGGGAAGTGTACAGATCTGAGAGCAGAAATTGAAATCTCCTTATACTATGGATGTTTGGAGTCAGAGCATATTAATTGTTTCCTTCTTACGTGATGATCGTTTGGAGTCTCAAATTATTATTCTTTCTATCCATACTTTGAGTTGGTGTTGTCTTTGAGTATGGTTGCTATTCAAGTAAGGTAAACTCCGTATTTTCAGTCCTGATTATGTTGAACATTGAATTTCTTTTCAAGAACATTATGTCTGTATTTTCCATTCCTATACTCTATGGGGTTTTTGTATCCTACTGGGTATTTATTCGGAATACTCATGCATCCTCTGATGTAGGCATTAAAAGATAGTGAAGTAGGACCTGCGAAGATTACTAAAGTTGCTATGGATGGCACAAGCTTGGAGTGAAAGATTTTTATTATTTGGTTTATGATTTGACTTTTGTTGATTGTTCGGCCTGTATGTGCCAAGAAATTATTTATCTGGATTTGATGATTATTTCTTTATCTGCTATAATAGATTAAGTAGATTATTTTCTTTTTTTGGCAATGTTACATTAAGATTGTATATCTGAATATTGGTTTGTCATGTCAATCCTGTATATTCTGTTCTAGCAAATGTAGTGAGATCGATCGAGTATTCGGTCACACATCGAGTTTCTGGCCTCCTGACTGTCTATGATTGATTGCTTCCGTGCTTTAATCGGGTCAGGAATTTGGGGCGTGACAATGAACATTCAAATGCTCCTTTCTTTCGCTCTCATTGTTAGAGAGATTCAATCTTCATCAGACAACATTTTTTGCTTCAAGTTTCCATCGGGAAATGGGCCAAGCATTCAGTTCTACAAGTATGTCCTATCCCCAGTTCTTATGCTGTATACAAAGTTCGAACAACAAACTACATGACAGTAGTTTTCATCTCTGGAACCAATGTGGCATTGGTTCAAAATGTGAACAATGCCAAAAATAGTACAATGATTGTAGCTGAAGTACTGAAATTCAGTTAGAAAAAATAAATTGAGGCCTGACATCTCAAATAGGATCAAAGCTGGTAATTCTGTTTACATCTTTAGACCTCATTGTGCATTGAGACTTCCTATGTGAGTTGTAAGCCCAAGTACTATTAACTACGTAGATTTCCAAGATTGATTTTAACTTGTCATCTTCTGTTTGAGCAAATTTAATTCATTTCGAAGTAGGGAAGTCACATACATAGAACCTGGCATGCAAGCAAACCTACTGGCAAAACTTTATGCCATATAAATGGACAACAAATTGTGGGCCGAGTGTTTTTTTATCTCTACCTGAAAATTCAGTGGGCAGCACAGAGCCATAAAATTGGATATTATTTGGACAGTTAAATGATGTTGCACTCTTTTAAAGACTAGAGGTACATTAAGGACTGAAACAGATCACCATGCTGACGCCTGACAGTTGTAAACGAAATTAAATTTACCTAATAACATGAAACTGAATAGAATTCACAAGATATCTTCTGAGCTTGAATTAAGGACTCCATAAGGTATTCAGTTGAGCTATATTTAAAATTTGTGGATTGACATAAGTAAAAATGATATGCGCATATCCTCCAAATCTAATTCCCCCTCCACTGATCATAACCATTCATATCATCAAGTTGATCTCGGTTTCAAATGTATGGTTAATATGTACATGTTATTGTTCCTTTTATAACTTAAGCTTTTAGGATGTTTTTTTATGGGTAAGCTTTAGGATGTTAAATAACCAAGTTTTACAATTGCCTGACCCGGTAAGAAAGGGCTATATTTATTATTTAACTCAATTCAACACTCCCCACACGTTCAAGTATCCATTAAAGCTCAGCACGTGGACATAATGAGAGGAGAGGAGGAGGATAAACCAGGACCGATTCAAAAACCAAAACCTGGGCTCTAATACCATGCTCTAGTAGGAAACGTCTACTTTAATATTCAACTCAACTCAGCATTGGAGAAGCGGGTAATTGACATAGTATTAGAGAATAGGTTGAGAACATAGTACTCTTCTGTCTAGTATGTGCCCCACATGTGTGTGTTCACGTGCAATGCTTAATGTCATGCTCATATGTACAAAGAGTGATTAAAGCTCAGTATGAGTTTTGAGCTAAATTCTAAGGTTTGTAGGTGACCTTCCGGCAGTTTTCTAATTCTTCACTTCAATTCACTCAACGGCTCTTAATTTACAGTCATGAAAACGATATCCACTTTTTTGTGATGGTAAAAAATAAAAAAAATTGTATTTGTGGAGATATGAAAAATTCGGGAGGGGAAGCTTTAAAAGGCACTTTTGAGTACGTAGAAAAGCTGATATATAGATGAGAAAGTAGCAGCATCTTATGGTATCTAAAGTTATCATGCATCGTTCACCAACGTGGGAAATGACATTTCTTGTTCCCAAAATTGAAGAAACCAACAATGTCTCAATTATTTGATAAAAAGCATTGCACGGCACATGACTTACAATATTGTGGGCTCCTACAAATGCAAAAAAAAGAAGTGAAATGGATGACACAAATTGTTTGAGTTCCATGCACCTTTTCCTTTTTCTAGATAACAATAGCAAAAAGGAAAATAGTTTGTCTTAAGGTTCCATCTTCAGAGGTCGTAAGAAAGCCAATATAACTCCTCTCTGCATTGGTACCCAGTACCCGCAGGGATTATAGCCCGACTTACCTTGGTACACATGATGTGTGGCCTTTGTAGGTACCCTCGGAAATTCGTAGAGGGATATAGTGCTGTAAGAGGCCAATTGCTCCTTTTAATCGAATCCTAGGGACTTAAGATACCCGTCGTTAACAAAAAATTTAAAAGACAATGTAACTAAGGAATTTATAGCATCTGAGGTTTGCACATTTCACGAACGTGTGAAGTGACATGCCATGTTTCCCAATTTGAAGAAACCAAAATGCTTCAATTATTTGATAAATAAGCACTGCATGACACATGACTTATAATGTGGCTCCTACACCTCATCATTGTTTGTGATTATGTAATTTTCTTCATTAGAATCCAGGTTATTGAAGCAACCAAAAATGCTTCAATTATTTGATAAATAAGCACTGCATGACACATGACTTATAATGTGAGCTCCTACAACTTATCATTGTGTGTTCTTCATTAGAATGCCAGGTCAGTCGTAGTAGGAAACACATGATTTTAAGTGAGTAGAGATTGGAAATTAGTGTGGATCGACATATTAGATTCAATGTGCTGAGTTTATCCATACGTCAAGTAGCTTCACCTATGATGTTTCACTATGTCTGCCGAAATAATGAATTTATTTCTAAATATAGATTAGTTATCATATATTCTCTCTCTAGAAAAAGTTATGTTTTTCTATAATTAGTGATATAACCATGATAGGCCAAAACAACTAAAAGGAATAAGTGATTGTCTTATTAGCAAATTTCTTTGAATGATACTCCTCTGTCCATCTTTAATAGCCTGAGTTAGGTGGCTTAAAGAGAATAGTTTGGATTGCATCCCAATAATCATACACATCTTGTAGTCACTTCTCAAACTACATTTTTAACTGAACTTAATTACCCTTCATATGCTGCATAATAATCGAATAGGCTGAAAAAAATGTAGATTAACTTTTTAATACCCCAAATGAAACATTAACACCTACCAAACTCACTACATTTCATGAGTATATAGTCATGGATCTACATTATCTTAAACTGATTGAGGAACAAAACAAATGAATAGGATAGTGGTTGACAACAAGTAATTATCTTAGGAACAGAAAGATGATACACGTCCAACCAATCTGTCCAATGAAAGTTGGCCTCGTGTGGCATACTTTTTCTGTCGAACCAAAACCTGCCACGTCACAGTTCGATGATTTTGTTGAACAAATTCCTTGCATCATGAGTTTATGGGTCCCCCCCCCCCCCCCCCCCCCCCAAAACAATCCAAAAGGGCCTAACATTTATTCCAATTTAGTAGCAGAAATGAAAAGGAGATAGTGTGATTTGGATCACGATTTACAGAAACAAATTAAGAGAGAGAACGGCAGAGCCCAATGAGGAAAAGAGAAGAATGAACCCTCCCCAATTTTCCCATCTTTCTGCTTCACGGATTTGAAATAATGGTAGTGTGTGCCCCCCCTTTGGTTTAGAGAGTACACAGTGCCTTGCTGGATTGCATGTGAAACCGTTGTGGCTCCATTCCCTGCCCCTCAGTAGCATTAGAGACAGACATATGTATAGAGAGAGAAAGTCAAGAAGAGAGAGTGAGTGTGTTTATTTTCTTTAGCATTTTGGTGCCCACAAAACCAACTGGCAGTTTAGATACATCTGGAGTGAGAAAAATGAGGAGGAAAGGGGGTGGGAATGAGGACAAAAGAGGTGTGAGATTTGGGTGGGATTCGGCTCTTCTCATTGTATAACTGAGCTACGAGGAGAAGAAGCTCTTCCTAGTGAGAGAGAGAGAGAGAGATAGTGAGTGAGTGAGTGTGAGAGAAAGGCTCACTTCAAGAAGAGAGTAGGGAATAGAACAGGAGAGTGTTATGGAATACAGTAGTGGATGTGAATCTGGTTGGACCATGTACTTGGACCAGTCTCTTGAAGAACCCAGTTCATTTTCTGCAAGAACAGGTCATTTGGCTGCCAAAAATGTTAGTGAGGTAGATGAAGAAGAGGACCTGTCCATGGTTTCCGATGCATCTTCCGGGCCTCCAATGTTTCATGAAGAAGAAGAAGAAGTAGACTACTACAACAACGAAAATCATGGGCATCCCTTCCAGTTAACTCTTCAGTTTCATTGGCCAGGAAAACTGACAAGAAGAGGAAGATCCAAAGAAGTGCAAGAGAAAAGCATGCATCGTTGATGGATGACACTGCTAGCTCTCATGCTGTAAACTTCCCCAAGGTGAGTAGAGAGAAGTGCAAGTTATGATCACTTTTTCTAAACTTTAGTACTTTAATTGGTATTGTTAAGTTAACAACTTACTGTTATTTTTGCATCTCCACAGACTAGTTTTGGTTTCACCAATGAGAATGCATTAGTGGAACAAAATGTTGTAGATTTCTCAATGGGATTCTCCATCACTCAATATAAGGTACTCTTTTCTCTTTAATGTTTAATTTGCATTTTTGCACACTCAGTCTTGCCAAGTTTTTTACTGTTTGGTATGAACATGTTCATGCAGGGGGAATCTGCTTTCGAAGATCATTATAGTCACCTGCAGATGCCTCTTCCTGGTAAAGCAACACCTGCAAAACCAGTTGAGTAGTTAGATCTTTAAGCTTTGGACTGCTTGCAAAGTGACAACATTTGCTGCTAGTTTGGATTCCCAATGCTGATAGATTTTTTTCATAAATTATTTTGTTGGTGATAGGTATGCAAGAAAGAAAGCAGGAGGAACAAGATGTGGTGATGTTTTTTGTCATCTATATATGTCCTTCCCCCTTTGTACTCTTCAGAGATCTCTTGTTAAGGAGAAGTCCTGTAGTCTCAAAGGGATCGTGGGCTTTTCTTCTTGTCTTTCTATGCTGTTGGGAACAACCATTCTGAGCAAATAAAGAATAACATTTTTTTATTAAGCAGACCTGTGACAAATTCTGCACGGTAGTTCTCTTTCACTATTCCCCATCTACTTGAACTAAAAGCCATTTAATGTCCTCCTCACTTCCCCTAATAAAGATCATCTTATGTAGTACATATACGATATGAAAGAAGAGCTGGAATATAAAGGCAGCAGGTTCAACTAAAAAAATGTATGTATTATGTTTCTTTGGATTTTGTACCATTTTGATTCCATAAGAGTCAAACGCTGTATAATCTATGCGACCCCAGAATAGCTGGGATAAGGCATATGATGATGATGATGATGATGATTGATTAGTTGTCATATAACATTCCAATGAATTATTGATCTATTAGTTAGGTGGTACGCTCACGCTAACACAACATGGAAGAAACATGTGTACAATATGGACGTATTTATTTACGTGAGTCTAACATGGTCATTGTCAACTAAAAATAAAAAACCAAAAACTGTAAAATAGTGAGCAAAGCATCTATGATATTCGAAGTAAATTCATTAAATTAAAAAGCATTCGAAGTATGGATATGTCCCTTTCAGTAACAGCTTGTCAAGGTCAGAATTACCTTCAACTTGATCATTCGAAGAGAATAGTCATAGGGCATCAAATGCTTTTGAAGTATGCGAACCAGTCTTTTTAGGATGGGCCGCAGTATCCCTATTTTTAGGATTGCCAGTAGGGTATGAACCATCAGATGGGTAAAGCTGGTTATTCATTCACATTCTCACATGACACAATCAGGTGAAGATCCATCTTCCACATGGAATTTCACTCTCAGCCAAAAAACAAGTGAAAATAATTTGGCCTGCTTCAAGAGTTCGCATTTTGTCAAAGCATGCCCTCATGTACAAAGATCACTTGAAACAAAATGTCTTAGGTTTATGCCTTTTTTTCTACTAAAAGGTTGTAAAATGCGAATCCAAAATACCAGCAAGTCAACTTTCAGTTTTGAAAATTAGGCCAAAGTCAGGTCCTGAATCAGGTAGTTAATATTGTACATGAAAAGGGTCTTTAAATAGGTTCCAAACAATGGGGATATTGGTATCTTTCTTGTTTGTGTTCATAAAAAAATGAAGAAAGCTGAGAGAATGCATACTTTCAGACCTCTGTAAGAAGCATGGCTTCCTGTTAAAAAACAAAAAAAGAAAAAGAAGCATGGCTTCCTGTTAAAAAACAAAAAAAGAAAAAGAAACATGGCTTGCAGAGAGGGAAGAGGCCTATGTCTCAGATGATGTCTTTATTTTTTATGAGAGACCTATGTCTCAGATGATCTTGAAAAGCTTCCTAGCCTACCACTGTTCTTACTTATTAGGGTATAAAATTGGAATCAGTTCATTTGTGTGATTAAGGTTTAATGTGGATCAATCAATGCACAAAATATGAATACCTGAGAGAGAACTTAAGCCTGAGATCCTGCCTCAGATCGCCCTGACCCATAACACCAGGCAAATTTAATACTCCCAACCAAGATTGGATCCATCCATTTATTTATTCATACGATATACTTCTGCTCCCTCCAATGCTGTCTGCCTTTGAGGCACCCATTGAATTTAATGTCCTCCCCATACATTAATTGGTTCCCAATCAATTCACTGTCTCCTGAGGAGGGGCTTACCATGTAACTGCAAATGTGAAACATTTCGGAATTTGGGATGCAAAACATGCTATTGTTAACCCATTAGAAATAAACCATATAGCTGGCTGCTCTTGTCTTACTCTTTACTTTGTCTAATAGTTTAAGAGGAAGCCCCCAAAAATTGAGACAGAGGAAGATAAATCAGCAGTCAGCATTATTCAAGATGAACGGCTCGGATCATTTGGTGAATAGTAACAGTGGACAAAAAGTGTAGCAAAGGTGCTTGAACCATCCTTGCACCCATGTGTCTGCGCTGTGTACTCCTGCATAGAAACACAGGCTCAGAAAAATGTAAATGGGTCAGAGTCCTGCCTTGCTACACTCCATCATGCTGGATGAGAATCTAAGGGGGCATCCAATCGAACAGCTGCTGCGCCGAACCAACCACCTAGATCTCTGAATTCCTCTTCTAACGAGATAACAGCTGGGGAGACCCCCTAGTGTTTGTTCTTGCCTGATCTCTCCACTCTTCAATGTAATTATATTGCCTATGTTTGCTCCCACTGGGCGTGACATTGTGTGTCAGCCCCCATATCTAGAAATGGGCCTCTTGGACCTTATCTCTTCTTTCTCCTCTCACTTATTCCCTTCTACTTTGAATAAGAACCAACAACATGCGTTTTATTTTGATTAAAATCTGTGCCTGGCATGTGCTTCTCACCGCATGCGCATTTGCAGGCACATGATTGATCTTCCAATGCATTTACAAGGCATGGATGCCAGGAAAAAACACATACATGGAACATCTACAGGGCTAAAGCTGAGAAAAATGTCATGGAGTGACGATTTGAGTTGGGCTTGTATTCTTCATGTCAAGTCGAAAGATTTTCAAGGCAAACATCTTTTCATGTTAGAAGTAAAACACTACTTCCAAACAAAATAACTACGTCAACAAAATGCAGCTCTTTTCAGCCTGAGGGAGGCAGATGATCTTTGGCTTCTAAGGAATTTTAAGCATAAGTGAGACAACTATATAACATTTAAAGCAGAGGTTATAAAGAGCGTGCTCTCGATAATTTAAGTCAAGAATCCATCGTTTCATCTTCATCTCCAACTCTGGGAACTTCATTGAACATGTATTCATTTTGATACTCCATCAAATACTGAGTTGACCTTTTCACGTCAAGAAATAGCTGGTAGACTCGGCTTATGTCATCCATTTCCACAATCTTTCCCTTCCTCTTCTGGCAAGCCAAAGCAGCTGAGGTAATCAAATGAATGGCATACCGCAATGAGGTCTCCACTCCTATCTTTGTCAGCAAAGCTTTTGCATCCTCTGACATCTCTACATTTTCTTCTTGGCACCTGATGTCAAGGATTTTCCTGATCTCTTCCTCGGTGTATGGCTTAGTAGTAATAATGAGAAGGCGATCCAGAAGATCAATGGGAATTCCATGTGGAGACTTGTAGTTTGTGCCACGAATAGTTGTGATTCCTCGGTTTGTTGCAACAACCAAGATAGGAGCCATCTCGTTCTCTAAAGCACGGTTTAGGAATGAAAAGCACTCAATATCAAGCATGTGGACCTCATCGATAAATAGGACTCCAGGAACTAGTTCTGCTTTGCCTTCCTCTCTCCATTCAGCCACCTTTGTGTCAATTTGTTCTCTTACTTCAGCACGGATTTCACCAGTGTCACCAGTGAATAAAGCAAGAAAGCCTTGTGTCCTGTAATTTTGAGATGGATTAGACACACTATACTTTGATACTTGCTAGCTTATATGAATGGTCAACAAGAATGCATATGTCTTTCATCCCTAACAATGGTTTGCCAAAACAAGACAGCACCAATAGAGACATATCCTCATATAACAGATGGAAATTTCATCCGTCATTCAATCAATAAATGCAATAAAATCATATTCAACCCAGAAACCAATCTAACAACTGGAATTTTACAAATAGCCACAAAAATATGATGTTTTGGACATGTTATCACAGATTTAGGTACATGAATCTTGTGTCACCGAATGTCAAATCAAGAGCAATAAAAAAACTTGCGCATATAACAAGAGATGATTTAGCCCATACGCACACCAATATCCTCATCATGATTGTCAACACCTATCCCATTCAAATGGGAATGGAAACATGGACTCCAGCCCTATCATGGACCATTTTCACATCCAATTCATACTTTGCCAAGTATAGTCCCACCAAGTTATCTTAGGTCATCATCTTTCTTTACTAGAAGCCTCTAAAACAGAATCACAGCTGCACCTTTTTAATATAGCCAAACCACATCAAATGCTCTTCTCCCATTTTTTCACTAATCCAGTTACTCCTGATTTTCCTTGATATAGTTGCCTTTTTTACGATTTTCGATAGTTTTCTTAGTCATCCATCCATATGCTCAGTTTTGCAATACTTGCCTTATGTATATGGCTTTTGTTTGTTACCAACATTTTCCACCAAATACATGGCTAGTCGTATTGTTGTCTAAAAGAATGTACCCGTCATAATAGTAGCGATTCTCCTAACAAAGCACTCGTAAGGCTGCTCACCTCTTTTACTGCCTAGCACTAATCTTATGAGCAAGTACTACGTCTATCTCTTGATTTGCATCCAAATTTAAAATGCTTAGGCATTTCTTCACGACGAAATTTAACTTGTGATTCCACACACATGTTTTTAGCAGGCTTGCATTAAAATTACGGTTCATACATTCAACATTAGTTCTACATATTGTAGCACTCAGGAGACTCTAAAGCTTCCTCCCACAACTCCAACAACTTTTAACTCCTTCATTGGACATTTCTATTCGTACTAAATCATGAGTGGAAAATGCACCGAGGAACCTCTGATTGATATGCCTTGTTAGTTAATTTATTATTGGTGACGAGATATATGAGACTTATAGATGGTTGAGGTGCTTTTTTTTTGTTTAAAGGGGAAGGGGAGTGTTTCAAACTTCTCTCCTTAAAATGGATGAGAATAGAGGCTTCACTAAAAGCAACAAGGCAGTCTCACTTCAAAAAAAAACGAAAACGCAACAAGGCAGTAGGATCTACCAATGTAGTACTCGTTCCACTAGCATCATCCCACATCTATCCTCTCATAAAGCTATCCACATTAACTATCTCTTGAGGGGAATTCTAACAAGTAAACCCCTTTCTTTCATCAGCATTAGCTCGCTTTGTTTTTTTTACCAGTCGCACAAACCTTCATCGAACCTAAGTCCTTCAATCTCTTAGCATTCTTTTCTTTAATAAGCTACCTTTCTATGATAGAGACTACTTTATGACAACCTGAAACTTGAAAAATAGCCGCTCAGGAATACCAAGTAAACTAACTCACCAATCACAACTTTATAAATACAATTTTTAGCTAGTCATGCACTAGAAAGATAGTTATAGAGACAAGTGCCATCACAACTAAAGTATGAGCTGATCAGATGATTGTGGCCACATCATGCAACAATTTTGGCAACAGCACGATTGACATACTAGCTTAATATTAGCTTCTATGTGGCCCAAAAACAGAAATATAACATGCTAAGTGGGTCGCAAGGTACACGAAACCAAGAGCGTGATTGAGAACGAAGGCACCAAGCTAATCAAAGTCTGAGGTATAAGATGAACAGTTGAAAACAAAGGCTAAAAGATAGAATAAATCAGTTGGTTCCAAATTCCTTTAAGTCAAAAATAACATGGCTAATTTTGATACTCTTAAATATCGGCAAACTTTTTGTCCAGTGTTAACTTCTAAGATTCTTTTAATGTTTGAAACACCAGAAAGCTTGGTTGGGTAACTTAGCTACTTCTTCTCCGCTTATCAACCCAGCCTCGTTTCCAACTTTAAAAGTCAAACAGCTCAAAGGAGCAAGTTTAGTAAACTGTAGGAAGTACACATTTTTGGTGTTTGGCACTACAAACCGAATGGACAACAATTTGAAACTTCATAAGGGAAGATCTTCTAAGATTCTTTTGAAGTTCGGAACACCAGAAAGCTTTGTTGTATAACTTAGCCACTTCTTCTCCACTTATCAGCCTAGCCTCTATTCCAACATAATACCTTTAAACGGCTTTCCTACAGATACAAGTTACTTGATTGGCTAATACATGTCCCTTTGAGCACCAGCTGAGAATTGCAAAAGCATCCATTTTAAGCTACGCCAAATGCAACCTAAGGTTGTGTTTGGCACAGCTAAAATGAGCTGCTTTTCTAGCTTTTGTCTTGTAGAAAAGCGATGTGCCAAAAGATAGTGCTTGGTTTCACAAGCCGCTTTTAGCTTGCCAATAAACAGCTTATTCAGTTTAGACTAAAAATGAGGACGAGTTAAGAAGCTAAAAGGAAAGCTAATGAAATTCTACGTATCTAACACAGGGTGTACTTGTAGGATGGCCAAGAACATGCTGTCATCAGTCCACTGGGATCAGATCACGACTTAGCTGGTGTGTACCATGTTTGGGTGTTGTACTTTGTTTGGATAAGGTGCTCTAGGGACCGGTCTCCCTGCCCCTTCCAGTTAGGTCCTAATGACTCTGATAATAATTCTAGGATTGTACATTTATGTTTTTCTAAAACCGACACCCTCACTCGTTTTCACATTTTGCAAAAGTAACTCCAATTGCAGAGCCAAGCATTCAAAAATCCCATAACCTACTTTTGCACAAAATACTGCATCTGAGCCGCTTCCTTACTTGAATTGCCATAAGCAACGCCAAGGTAAACTTAACCTCATTGCACTTGTTATCATTTTTAATTGCTTATCCATTGCAACATGCAAATGCTAACTGTGATTTTTCCATCTAGTAAGCAACTTCATTTAACAAGGATTCGGTCACAGATTCACAGCCAAATATTCACAATAAAGCAAAAATAATTAGCAGAGTCTAAAGGGAAACAGTTATTGTTGCCTACAATCTGATCGCCCCAAATGAAATTGCTACTTCAGGCTTTCGAGTTCTTCAAGACAAGATAAGAATGAAAGGAAAACAGCAAGACTACCTGCTATTGATCACGTCGATCTCATGGAGGGTAACACAATGGACCACTTCTTTGCGCTTCTGCAGCTCCCCCTCTGGACAATTGACAAACTTGGTCTGTGGGCCGACTGCGTCATACTCGCATGACCGCCCAAACGACCGCCCCAGCTTCGTAACCTTGCCGGACGCCTTGTCGAGAGCTATCACGTCACCACTCTGCACCTTCTCCCGGCTCAGCGCCTCGATAAGCTTAGACCCCAGCTCGTAGACCGTCTCCATGTCCGTCGTCTTGAGCGTGAGCTTCCCCGTCTTCGCCGCAGCCCCAGAAGCCGCCGGGCGGTCAATCTGGACCTCCACCACCTCCCCTTCAATGACCTCGGCCTCTTCTTTAATCCGGACGCCGATGGCCTTGCGGAAGGCCTGGGTGAGGGCCTCGGTCTTGGACATCTCAAGCGAGAAGAGCTCGCTTCCGGCGAGCATGGCGAAGGGGGTCTCGGGCCCGAGGGACTTGGCGAGGCCCATGGCGATGGCGGTCTTGCCGGTGCCGGGCTGGCCGGCGAGAAGGACGGCGCGGCCGGCAATGCGGCCGTCGCGGATCATGTGGAGGATGACGCCGGCCGCTTTGCGGGCGGGGAGCTGGCCGACCATGCCTTCGGAGGAGGAGCGAGGCTCAAGGGCCGAGTCGAGGCCGAGGCCGCGGATGTGGGAGTGAGCCCCGATGCGCTCGATGCGGGTCAGGTCCCGCGCCTCCGACATCCTCAGCTCTGCCGCCATGGCCGCTTACCTGCCAACAAAGCCCTTGCCTTTTTTCTCCCTTTGGAGCAGCAGCAGGTGGTGGTGGTTTTGAGGGTTTAGGGTTTAAAGCTCGGCGCTGGACAAACGTAAACGGACATTTGAATCGGCATTGGGCAAAGTTTTACACCACCTTTCCCCATGTTTCTTGTTGTAGCCGTTTTCTATTTCTATTATCCATGTTTCTTGTTCTTCTAATATCACATGACCATGTTTTCTGTAATTCCACTTCTGATGACATGAAAGAGTTCCTGTGGCTGGCAATCATGGGACTACAGAGCTCCGAAGGACTACACTACGAAATGCTCTAATTACATCGTTATCTGAATTTCTTTAATTTATTTTAGGTCCATGAGTGGATTCCATGTAATGCAGGCAAAGAAATCAAGGTTTTCAAAACCGACCGGCCATGGAACTTGATTGATGGCCGGTCCATTGCGGTCTAACCGTGGTCAAATGAAGAATGATAAATATATATTTTGTATAATATCATCATCAAACAATTAGTAGCTCAAGACTTAGGTTATTTTTGGACAAGAGTCCAGGGGGAGAAAATCGGCCGATTTAATGAACCGGGGTGAACCGGCCGAACCGAATTGGTTTCCTGGCTAGTTCCGGTTCTCTGCGGTCGGACTGGCCAGTCCAGTCCGGTTTTGAAAACCATGGTTCCAATGAACTCTTGACTATAAAATTAGTGCATTGGTTTAGTAAGGCAACAAATCTTCCTTCAACTAATATCTCGGCGTAATCGTGAATAGTTCCCATAAGCAAGATATATATGTGCTTAAGGAAACCTTTGACTGAGTCCATTTAAAAACACTTCAGAAGCTATTCATTCAACCTGAAAAAATATTCAGCGTGTCTAACATGAAGAGAAACCCCTATTAACAGGATTTTCTTACTATACAGACAAACAACATCCAGTACCCAAAAAAAATATTTCACAAACAACATCTCTCCTTATATATCTAGGTGGCTGAGGGACATTCTGAATCTTCCCAATGATGAACATCAGTTATGAAAATTCCACACATGTCTGAAAATGACCACAAAAAGTATAAACCTCTTTGGCTTCACTGCAGTAAAATCCAACCAAAATTCTAATCAATATCAACGAAGTAAAATATATAGCAAAGTAGAAATATGTAATAGTTGCTTTGTAGTTCAACAAAAAGGATTGGCGATGGGCAGTCAGGGTTGGTAGAGAGTAATGCGGAATTCCAATATCAACAACATCTAGAAAACAAAATACAGAGTGACTGCATTACAGCATATCATAAAAAACTTTTCATTGCATTTACTTATAATGGTTTTAACTACCCATAAACAGGGTCTAACACATGCAATTGTACCCATATACATATTGTCTTAAGATCCAAATAACTTCGATCTTGGCATGAATTCCCTCAAGAAATCCAAATTGACCTCTCTCAAATGCATGATAGTAGGGCTGGCATTGGGTATTGCAGGACACTCGATGAAGAGAAATGGGTTATGGATCAAATTTGAATACCCAAGTTTCTGATAAAGCCAGGGCGTTGGCCCGTGATTCGAAAAACAAACACGCCAAATTAAGGTCAATCATACCAAATTCAGGTCGATCTCAATTAATGTTATGTGATATAGTGTTTCTCAATGGAAAATATTTTCCTAACCACATTATGTGACCCGGACCAAAGGACAAGTGGAGGGGGGACCCAGGAATCTTAGGTAAAGTTGTGATTTCTCCTTTTATTCAGCCCTTTCTTCCTCTCCTCTGATATGTGGCAAGTGGTAATGTGATGCTGGTAATGAAAATTGGTCAGGCTAGACAAACTCTAAATGCCATGGTCTTTTAATTAAAAAATTAGATCATTCAAAAATCAATTATATCTTTTATCTCTAGATTTGGATTTGGGCCGGGGACAAGCCCAAAAGCCTATTTGGCACAGGCTTCCCCAAATTAGAACCCCGACCCAACCCGGGTATATATTTGTAACACCCGAAAAATTGGTATGCTTACTAAAAATTGATATTCTAGAAATTGATATAAAATAAGAAGTTTTGATGCTTGTTTAGGTTGTTTCTGTTATGTTTTCCAATATGATGATAAACTGCACAAAGAAAGCTTTCCAACGCCACTGACGGTTCACAATTTTGAGCTCGGAGTAAAAAGATATGATCGATTGAACTTTTGAAAGCGATCGATCACCAAGGATACGCGATCGATCGGGCCAGTTTCATAATCGAAAGCAAGGCAGCCACGATCGATCACCATTGGTATCGATCGATCGTTTTTACTGTGAGCTACAATTTTGGAGAGCACGATCGATCACCATAGGGAACGATCGATTGTAAGTACTGTAATTTGGTATAATACGTGCAGCGATCGATCGCCGCCAGGAACGATCGATTGTAAGTAGTGTGATCACGCGAAAGAAAGCAGTGATCGATCGCACCAGTAAGACTCCAAAATAGAAGTTGCGTATTTTGTGAGAATTTTCTTGAAAAAATGATATCAAATCCTAACCAAATTTGAAGTGGACTTCTATATTAAGATTTTGGAGAATTCCTATTGGGAGAATGGGATCATGATAAGGAAGGATTTGTATTAGAGAAGAAACCCTAAAAATTCTATATAAACACATGAGAGGGGATGGTTTGTGCTATTCATGCCAAAACCCTAGTTTGAGAATGCTAGTGTTTTTTCTCTTTTCTCTGTCCATGTTCACCCTTCTTTCAAGCCTCATCTTGACTTGAGATTTCTTCAAAAGCTTGGAGTGGAGGCATTATTGCGAAGCGAAAGAGGTGAACCACACCGTAAAGGGAGAAACTTTCGTGAAACAAAGTGTAGGATAGTTTTTCTCTTCTCTTACCTTTCTCTATATGATATATGAGTATTCTCAATCAGTCTTTTGGTTACATATATTGCTTTGATTAATTAAGACTCGATTATCCATGATTTCGTATGTTATTCATATTATTGATGTGATTCTTAATGCTTTCATGCTAATGTCCTTAGATAAAAACGATATTCATGTATGATATTCTATTGATCATATTAATGTCAAAAGTTCTAATCTTGTTCTGTTATTCCTTAATCATGTTGGTTTAAGTGGTCATAATTATTGTCTTGAATTAAAAGTCCTTATTACAAGGGGTTAGTTATATAAGACTGTTACGTATGATATGAAACATGATAAAAGTATGTAATTAAGTAATTCCATAATCTTCTAGGATCTGTAATGAACCTAGGAGGGGAGTAATTAAGTCTGATAATACTTATTTAATATTAATAAAGTATGGTTATACAAAATACTTAAGTATGATTAAGAATTATCATCTCGGCCAGAACTGTTTTTGTGCATACAATCAGTATTAATTAAATCATAACTAATTATAGATACATCATAAAAATAAACCATCAGTGGGGTTAGAAATTAGACTCATAAAACTAATATCAGTAAAACTTTCAGGGTATAAGGCCTACTGTACAAATTCCGGAAGCAGTTGAAAATGAACTATTATCCATAAGACAATGTGTTGCAATTGAGGGTAAAACACTAATACTTGAATAACACTATGTGATATTGTATAAGAAGAATTATGGTGATTGTTACTATTCATTACACTACTGAATATGGATTATCACAGTAAGTTTGGTTAACTAAAGAGACCAATAGGATGGGTAGTCCTAAATGACTAGTGAATCCAAAATTTCTGTTTTTAGACAAGCATTCAGTGTCAGTTTGAAGTTCCACTTAGAAATCAGATCATCGAGAACCTATTATCATTCTTGACTTTGGATACAGATATTATAAGTTCAAATGTTTTATGAGAAGGTTCCTATCTAGGGCTATGCATGAAAGTATGTGTCAAAGATATTGAAATATTGATCTATACTCCTATGGCGAGTCTTTTGTTATTTAAGATGTGTAAATCTCCTTGTTACTCCTGAAGTGAGTCGTGTCCTGATGAGAGACCTTGATGTTCTACTCGTACTCCTTGAGTGAGTCATTAGTGGTAAAAGTTACCCTGATTCTCAGAAAGTTGAGACCCCTACTGTTGATTAAATCATTTTTCAGTTGACATTGACCTATTTCTCCGCTAGAGACCTTGCGAGGATCTCTCCGAGGTGGAATCATAGTATGCTCACGAGCCATTGCTAGATCCATGGTGATATTCGATATCATGGAACATGGTTTCCTTACCCGAATGGAGGCATATACATACGTTTAGACTATATGATATTACGGAAGGTCTGCAGTCTCTGCCCATTGTGTGCGTAAGCACTAATGGGGCCAACATCCTAGTCGCATGGCCGGGTTCCTAAGGGAGAACCTCTAGGGTGATTCTGGTAAGTAGCCACATGGTTGGTATATTCAACGAGCAGAAATTGAATCTCTTTACACTTTAGATGCCTAGAGGTATTGTGACTGTTTATTTCTCTTTATATTGATTGTTCGGAGTCTGCTTATTGATTATTCTTTCCCTATACTTGTGAGTCGGGAACCGTTGTTGGCTGACCTTTTTCTATCAGGTAAGTAAAACTTAGGTTTAGTCTAGATGCTATTGATTATCAGCTTGTTCATTTGTTATACTTCTCTTCATCCTGTTGACTTATTTTCAGTGGGTTTTTACATCCTACTGAGTATTTCTATGAAGTACTCATGCATCCTCTTATGCAGGCGTGAAAATAGAATGAGACAGGACATTTGCAGTAGCAGGAAGGTTTTGATGACGCCATGAAGAGATTAGAGAATATTTTTCTATTAATCATTTGCTTAATTTTAAGCTTGACGAATTATTGGCCGATGTGTGCCATAATTTTTTAATTTTATTGACTTTGATTATCTATTTTGTTGTAATAAAATGGGGAAATTATATAATAAATCACTAAAAAAAATTTCCATTCTGACGCACTGTAGCAATTAATTCCCGAACTGGTGCTCTGACAAGCCACGCAAGTGCCAGCGTGGCTTTTTTTATTTTAAACTGACCCGAAAGGCATCGGTTCAACCGACACCTTTCTCGGTTGACCGAAAGGTGTTGGTCGAATCGATGCCTTTTGGCGATCACTTTTTTTTACGACCGCCTGAAGCCGACGCCTTTCATTTCATATTTATATTGGGCTCGGGCTCGGGCTCCGCCGCACAGAGCCCTCCCGAGCCCTAACTTCTCTCCGGTGCTTCGCCTCGCTGCCTCTCCGGTGCTCACCCTGCCTCACCTCCTTCGCCTCCCTGCGATCGTCCTGGCCACCGTCTCACCTCGCCTCTCGTCTCGCATCCGCCTCTCATCGCCTCGCCTTGCTGCATCAGCCTCTGCCTCCCGCGCTCGCCCCCAACTGCTCTCTGACGACGTCCTCGCCACTGCCTCGGCCAGCTCCGCCTCCCTGTCCAAGCCACTGCCTCACCTCGCCTCGGCCAGCAGCTTGTCCGGCCACTTCCTCGCCCCGTCGCTCACGTATATACCAGTAATATACGTTTACTATCAGTTAGAAATACGTATTGATGTGGTTTTTGTATTGTATGAAATTGATGTAGCTGCCTTACTCTGTGTATGAGCAACTTGGGTTGGGGGAATTGAAACCGACTACCATAACATTACAACTTGTAGATAGATCCGTTAAAGTTCCACGTGGTGTTATTGAAGATGTTCTGGTGCAGGTTGATAAATTTTTCTTTCCTGTGGACTTCATTGTCTTAGATACACAACCTGTACAGAACATTGGTAGTTAAATTCAAGTAATTTTGGGACGTCCATTCCTGGTGACGTCCACCGCTATTATAAATTGTCGGGATGGGGTGCTGAAATTGTCCTTTGGCAATTTAAATGTCAAACTCAATATTTTTAATGCTGAAAAATAACATTCGCTGCCAGATGATTCTTATGCAGTTCATATGATTGATACTCTGGTGGATGGTGCACCCCCATGGTTTTGTCCTACTGATCCACTTGCTACTTCTTTCATTAACCTTAATGTGCGCAGTAGGACCACAGAGGGACTGAATGTTGGATTGAAAGACCATAGATAAGTTGGACTAATGGAGTTTCATCTGGCTGAAGACGTTAAACTTAGCGCCTGGTGGGAGGCAATCCACGTATTCAGGTGTATGCTCTCCTTTATCTGATTTTCTTTGTTATATGCTCATTGTCATGCTATATTTTGTTCACATTGAGGACAATGTTCATAATAGGTTTGGGGGAGGGAATATTACTTTCATAAAAATAAAAATCAGAAAAAGAAAAAAATTTGATTAGTTTTTAGGTTGTTTGTTAGTACTTTTTATAGGATTTCATAGTTTATCCCGTAATAATGTACATTACAATTCTTAAGAGATTAATTGACATTGGAAGTGTGAATAAGTATACTGGAGGATAGATACACTTAACTGAGCATATCTTTCTATTACAATCCTCTTGGAACAGGTGCTTGAGCTAAGAAAACTCACTCACACAGACTAGTACATAAAGTAATACCATCTAGAGATTTGTTGAATGCTAATTTACAGTGGGATGTTTTTAGTCAGAGTCATTGGATGATGTGTAGTTATCTGTTGAGCTCAAAAGATCATGATAGACCATTTACTTAGCAATGGCAAGGGATTGGAACAGGAAATAGGTTGAGAGTATAATACAGCCAAGATAGAAATAAGATGCTTGAAAAAATGAATGCTGAAATGAAAATGCGGAAAAAAAATGAAAAACAAAATGAAAGAAGGGGCTGCTATATTATCATGCTATATCATATTGAGCAGAAATTTCCAAGATGAAAGTGTGGAATAAAACCACTTATTTGAGGGCTTCTTTATTCCTGTTGATTATGAACCAAGTACATGTGGCTGATTTTCTTAAGCATTATAGTTTGCATTTGTCAGGATAATAGGTTTGCTTGTTTTGCATTGTTTTTATTTGTTTTGTTTTGTTCGCATTTAGGTTAATTAGGTTAATCAATACATGTTTATGGGTAGCATGGCTGTAAACCCTCATGAGACACAACTCGTCCTACTAGGGACACCTAGAGGTTTAACGGCTTGTTGCATACACTCAATGCAATCGTGTTCCCTACGAAAGTGGTGTTTATTCTCATGCATTAGTTCCTTTAAGTTGATTGTTTGATTTTGTTTTGTTTTGTTTTGTTTTGCTAGGGACTAGCAAAATGTAGGTTTGGGGGTGTGATCTATACATGAAATATACATTTTATTATCTCCTAAACTTATATTTATTCTAGTGTTTGATTAGAATTACTACTATTTTAATATAGTTTTTGGTTTTTGTAGGAAACAAGAGTAATACACAGAAATGAGGCAAAAATAGACTTAAATGGCTAAATCATCATAACTTCGTGTACAAATGTCTGATTGGACTGATTCAAGCTTCATGTTAAAGTCCAAGAAGTCAGCTTTCCAACGCCACCAACCACGCACAATTCGGAGTTCAGAGCAGAAAGTTATAACCATTTGAAGATTATAAATAGTAACTACGATCAATCGGTCAATCAACGCGATCGATCGCCTCAGCCGCAAAACAGTGTTATTGAAGGAAATGATCGATCGACACTTAAAATGATCGATCGTATCTACTAGAGTTTTTGATTTACACAAGACAGTAACAACGATCGATCGGAGTCATACGGCATCGATCGGCAGGATGATCGATCGGAGGAAAATAACGAAGGAATTGTGATCGATTGGGAAGAGATCGATCGATAATACGAAGCGATCGATCGCCATATGCGGTAAACTGAAATAAGACCTATTTTGAATCGGATTTAGAAGGGGACTTCATGGTTTCTCTTCAAACATATAAATAGGCCTTAAAGGAGAACGTTTTAGTTATTAGAGAACATGCTTTGGAGGCTAGAGAGGAGCAAGAGAATAAGTCTTTTGGAGCAAAGAAGAAGAAGGATTCATGACGATGGATCTACATAAACAGGCTTCTCTTTTCTTTCTTTCTATGTGTAACTAAACTTTTATTCAAGGTTAGATGAAGCCCTAGATGTGTATTGCTACTCTTGATAGTTTAATTTTATAAAGTTGATTATGATTCATGCTTAATGCAATTTTATGAGTATTCTTTTGAGTATTTGACCATAGACTTCATTGATTATGAATGGAATTAGATATTGTGATTGATTTTATGCCCAACCAAAGATAAGATTAATTGCATTATAACAGAGTTGTGATTGATTTTATGCCCGACGAAGGATAGAATTGATTACACCATAGTGGATGAACTTTCGTGTCCGACCAAGGACGTTAGTGAATTCATTGTGATTTGTGTGTCTGACCATGAACACAAGTTACCATATCATATTAACTTATACTTAATAATTATTGAGAGTAGTAATTACATGTTTAGTGGTGGATTCTCTGCCTTGATATTCTCCATATTGATTGAATCCCAGTAATTTAGTTAAAAGTTCATTGCTTTCTTAGTCTAGAATCAACACTGCTGTTTTCTCTTGAATTCAGTAAAATATTAATCCATCCCTGAGGTTCGATAACCCTTCAATACTCGCCGTAGTACAATTGTCTTGTGCACTTGCAAGGGTTTTATATTTAAATGATCAAATTTTTTGATGGGACCAAAGATTGTGGAAAATTCGTATGAAGTACAAGATGCCTGTAGTGGAGGAAGGACTACCGTAATACCAATTGATGATGACAATTCTATGCAACAAATGTTCTATTTTGCGCCTCATGTGCTTAGCTTCGAGCTATGTGTAGAAAAAGAGGCGTGCATGCCTAGGTTTGTAAATGATGGTGAAGGCAGAAGTAGGAGTGCTCGCAGAAATAGGTCGAGTCGACACTCTAGAGGAAGGCATGTAGAAGATAATGAAGAAGATGATTTGTTTATATCACTTGCATGCAACGAACCCCAACTTTCGCCTAGTTTGAGGTAAGTTTATTGAAAATATGTATTTTAACCATTCAACTTACGGTATCATGAATTGTTTATTCATGATGTTAGTTTTGTTTTGTATAATGTAGGCACACATCTCATGTTCATGAAGCGATGAATATTGGCATGGTACGAGGTGATGAATGGTTTGGCAAACAAACATCATTTCATAACCCCTATATTTGCACTAGTTCAAGTGGTTGGCAAGAGGGACATATGAATGTGGTGAAGCCCCCAAGGGTGACACAAAAACCCGGTCGTCCACGCAGTAGGATAATACATAATGCGATGGATAGTGCGGGCATGAGTGCAGATAGTCGATCTCACTACCATTGTAGGAATTGCAACCAAGTTGGTCATAACATGCGCCATTGCCAAAACACACCTGCTGCTGAATGGTACTTATATACAATGATCTTTATATCTAAATACACTTGTTTATACATTCTTTGAAGTTATTATTAATTATTGATTTCTGTGTAGATATTATGGATCCAGGACTGATTGATCCCTCTGTCCTCAGAGAGCAAAGTTTACACAGATCTGATGGCATATGGAACGAAGAGGTATGTGCATAATCATTATCTCCTTAGTTTTGAGTATTGTATATATCATTATCTTCTCATTGTAAAGTACTTTTCATGTGTATAGGATCCCGCGTGCATTGAATGCACCGAGCACTGGCAAAATGTGCGCCATTGGTTAGTTGATGCTCGCATTTTGCCGTACATAGAGATGGCAGGATTTGGGGAATTTACACGGTTACAGTATATCAGGATTGATAGGGCTCTCATCACTGCCCTAGTTGAGAGACCGGCAGAGGGAGACGTAGACATTTCACTTGGATTTGGGGGAGATGACTATAACATTATAGGATGTTGCTGTATTACGCGAATTGCGCGTTGATGGCATTACGGTGAGTTGCTCGACTATGGGCATTGACTGGAATGAGGTATATGAGCACCTTCTTGGACGGGTACCTCCAAGTGAAGCATTGAAAGGACGAACTAGGGTAAGTCTTTTGTGGTTGAGAGAGCAGTTCAGTTGCCTACCGGAGGATGCCACAGAGATTGACGTCGAGCAACATGCATGAGCATATTTACTGTATATGCTTGGTAGCACTATATTTGCTGATAGCAGCAGCAGCCATGTGCACCCCATGTATCTTCTTTTGTTAGAGGATTTGTACACCGTAGGACAGTATGCATGGGGCAGTGCCACCCTTGCCTACTTGTACAGAGAGTTGGGAAAAGCTTGCCAACCCAGCACATTAGGGATTGGGGGGTGCATCACCCTCATCCAGGTAAACCATCAATAATCTTTCGCTACTATATTTATCATAAGTATAACATTCGATTCACCATTAGGAGTTCGGTATGTGTTATTTATTTAAGTTATTTGATGAATAGGTATTGACATTTTAGATAATTTATTTCTCATCTTCCTTACAAAAAATGTGAATCCTCACAGTGTCCTCGTGATGTATAGATCTCTGGCCAAGTATTGGTCATTTATATTGCACATGTTATGAATATGATGAATGTACATTTCACAAAAACGTAAAGTACCATCTTCATATGTTGTGTAGGTAACATGGCAACTATATCATGATGATGTGTTAGCGCAGTTACCTGGAGTATATACAGATGGAGCACTTGTGTGGCTATCTAGGATGCCACTTATATGTGTTGACATTGTCGAGATGCTTGTTCCGGATCGAGTCATGTTGCAATTCGGATTAGAGCAACTTTTCCCCCCTCTTGTGGTGGAGTTTATTGAACGATTATCGCGTCGAGGCCGAGGGAGTTTTGATTGGAAGTCGCATCATGCGGCTTACATTACTAGATGGGATGACCGGACGACCACTTTCATTCAGGGGGAGCCTGCTATGATAGAGCGACCTGCAGATAATGTATATATGAGATGGTACTTGAGAATCACTAGGAGACTTATCATGCCACATGTGCATGAGGCGGAGATGTTATATCAACCGAGGGGCGACACTGAGCGAGCATTGGTGAGTATCTTTTACTTCCTACTTGATTTAATTCACTATTGTTATGTGCATTAGTGAGTAGATAACATATATTTTTTTCCTTTTTAGCTTACTTGTGTGAGACAGACATTCAGAAGGAGGGAGCTTTGGTGGACCGATCCTATGAGAGCTTGCTAACGGCATGTCAGACGTTACACGATATCTCTGGACATGTTCTTGAGAGTTTGCCATTGCTTCAGCCAGTTATGACAGAGATTCCTGGACTGGAGGTTGTTCCAGGACATTTATCAGCTTCTAGGACTGGATTTTGTTCTGACATTGTGACATCATCAGCTGACAAACCGAGTTTTACCCCATCACCAGTTGTTCCAGATGCCCCGCTGGAGCAAGTTGAGAGGCCTCTTTCTTCAAAAGTATATACTTGGCGACAGCGTGCACTTCGTGCTCTACGTCAGGCACCTTCGTCTTCACATGCTATACCTGACGTTGAGCCTGAGGATATTCCAGCTCGAGCACGAGGACAGGGTAGGAATAGGTTGACGAGAGTTGATTGAACACTTGAAATTTTATGAATAAATTTGTAATACTTTGTATAATTTTGTAATAATTTGATATTGTGTTAGTCTTTATAATATAGTCTAAATGGTTTTGTATAAGTTTAATGTTGTAATATATGTAATGTATATGTATATGGTTTTATCAAGTATTAAAAAAAAATTGGATTTCGTAGTACGGGAAGAGGTATATAAGATATGAGTTGGAAGGCATCGGTACCAACGCCTTCAGTATAAAAAAAACATGAAGTGCCTGGAAGCGACGCCTTTCAGTTATAAAGAAAGGTGTTGGTTGCACCGATGCCTTTCAAAGTGATTGCCGTTCAACCGACGCCTTTCAGGTCGGTTTAAAAAAAAAGCCACGCTGACGCCTGCGTGGCTTGTCGGAGCACCAGTTTGGGAATTAATTCCTACAGTGCGTCAAAATTGAATTTTTTTAGTGATTTATTATATAATGTTCCCTAATAAAATTAAGTAGGTTCATTTCATGTTTATTAATGATGTTTTAAATACTGTATACGCTGAATTTTGGGATGACCGATTGCACATCCTTTCATAATGATGTAATTGGTTGTGTTTTTGACTGATCGATTGCGTGCCCGGGGTCTCGGCCTCGATATGTTAATATCTTTGAAGGCTTCTGCACTCCGATCGAGGTGTGAGATCCTGGGGGGTGACAATATTATACTCCCTCTATTCTCAGCCTCTCTCTCTCTCCTCTCTCTCTCCGAATCCACCATAATAGTTTCGTCCTCGAGCTCCATTAACAGAGGATTTGAGGGGTTCTTGTACTCCCTCTGTCCCACTCTAATAGCTCTATTTGTTTATTTATTTATTTGAGGAACCAAATGAAGTGATTAAAGTGAGACAAAATGAGTTATTTTTTTTAGAGTCCCTGCAACTGGGGGCGGGCGGTGATAGTGGTGAGATTGGGTGCTTGGAGTGATCAAGAGGGGGGCAGAGGATGGCAAGGAAGTGCTTTTGCTTCCGACTCGCCTCCAGCAGGTTGCAGCTTGGTTGGGCAGGGGTAGTGGGACACGTGGCCGACGGAGGACGCCGTGGCAAAAATCGGGGTGGGGCGGGTGATGTAAATTTTAATATGATACTCGCAAGCGCACGAATCTATAGCAGAATAGTGGCTACGAGGTCGATCCCTCAGAGACTTAGTAAGATATTAAACCTAATTCTAGAGTACGTAGCAAGTAATAATGAAATGTAAAGTTCTAATTTTTATTTTCTTTTTAAGCAATCAATTGTTCAACTAAACTAAAAACACAGAAATTAACTAAACAAAAGATAAAATAATAAAGAAAAATCATGTGTTCTGCTTTCAGTCTGTTTGTAATCCCGTCCTGCTTTACTCTTTCCTCCACCTTCAGCAACAGTCTCTCAACTGTACGCCTCAACCGTTCTGATCTTTCTCTCGAATAGAACAGAATAGTCCCCAATTCTAGCCAAAGCAAAGCTTCTTTCCCAAAACCTCCGTTATGCTACCCCTCTCTCGAGCAAGTAACTCTGTTCCTCCTCTTCGTTGCCTCAGACAAACTGTCCAGAATCTCCTCTTTCAGAACCGCCCTTCGACCCCTCTCGACCAGCCGCGAGCAGAATACAGAACCCTCTTCTTCAATCCACCACAGCCGTCACAGTACCCACAGAACCAGCAACGCCCCTTCTCCTCTGTCTCTCGAGCAGAACGGCCGTCACCGTCACATCGCCAGAAATGAGAGCCACCGCCGGAAACGCCGTCAACTCGCCGGATTTATGTCGATCACCTGCTCAAGCCTCTTCGTTTTTTGTCGCCTGACTGCAGCCTCACTTCGCCGGAATTTCCTCCGTCGTCGTCGTCCCGCCGTCACAAACAGACCGCCATCGTCGCCGGAACAAGACCCACCGCCGGCGGTCGTCGGAATTCCACTCCTCTTCACTCTCCGGCAGAACAGAGCCTCGTGCTCTGTTCTGTTCCAGGCTCCCAGCGCCCGACGCCCGAGCCATCGGGCTCGGGTCGCTTTCAGTTTTCTTTTTTTTTTATTTTCATTTTCTGAACCAGACCGGAACCAGTTCTTTTCAATTCATTTCCTTTCTTTTTCTTTTTTTTTCTTTTTCTTATTCAAAACCCGCCGTATCGATCTCGCGCGTCCAATCTCCGATCTCGGCACAGAACCCATTTGATGTGCATTCTCTTTGGCGATTTAAGACTTTTACAACCTGCATAAATATAATTAAATATAATTTAGACACATCATAAATTATAAATCCATTAAACCCAATTAACGCATCTAAATTAATCAATTAATCACATTTGTTTATTAATCTCCTAATTAATCACCTAACACAGATAAACATTAATTATCATTATTTTAACTAAAAATACGACTAACAAATAGGTAGAAAGGCATATAAAAATGTGTATATTTTCCATATATCAAATACCCCCAAACCTACATTTTGCTAGTCCTCGAGCAAAACAAAACACAATAAAACAAAGAAATCCATCTAATCCACTTTCGCAGGAAATCACGATTGCATTTAGCGCATGCAACAAGCCTTTTAAACCCCCAGGTGTCCCTGGCTGGACGAGTGAAGTCTCGTGAGGGTTTGCAGCCATGCTACCCACAAACATGTATTTATGAAATCAACCTATTTAATCTAAGTGTAGAAAGAAATAGAAAATCACAACAAAACAAAACAATCCTAATATCCCTTCGAATGCAAACTGCAATGTTTAAGAAAATCAACCACATGTACTTGGATTTATAATCAACTGGAATATAGAAGCCCTCAAGTAAGTGGTTTTATTCTACACCTTCATCTTGGAAATTTCTGCTCAATAGGATATAGCATGATACTTTATATAGTAAAAGTGTAGAACATTGTAGCAATACATTCTAAATCTCTGTTTATACAGATCCAGTGTTACCCATTAACCAAAGAACATCAGAATTAACACAGTCGTCGTAATCTTTAGGTTCATGATAGCACAAATCTGCGCGCCTCCTTCGGGTCCAACATTCTAGATTTGAGAGGATAATACACCATAGACTTTTTTTTTTCTTTCTCCTTTTTTCGCTAGGACTGTGTAAGGCCTGACTTCAAGATGCTTAGGTTTAGCAATGACTCAGGCCAATGACTCCCAGCCAGTTTGCTTAGGGCATTAGGTTTTAAGTAGACCGCTTCGGGCCCGAGCATCAGCCTAAGTTAATCCTATAAAGTCAAGCAGCCTCTTTTCTTTTATTTTGTTTTCATTTTTTCGCATTTTTATTTTCATCATTCATATTTTCAGCACATCTTTACTCTGTCCAGGCTGTATTATACTCTCAACCTATTTCCGGTTCCAATCCCTTGCCATAGCCAAGTAAATGGTCTATCATGATCTTTTAAGCTCAACAGACAACCACATATCATCCAATGACTCTGACTAAAGATATCCCACTGTAAATTAGCATTCAACAAATCTCTAGACTGTATTACTTTATGTAACTAGTGTGTGTGAGTGAGTTTTATTAGCTCAAGCACATGTTCCAAGAGGACTGTAACAGAAAGATACTGCTCAGTTAAGTTCTCTATCCTCCAGTATACTTACTCACACTTCCAATGCAAATTAATCTCTTAAAAATTGAAGTATGCATCATAAAGGGATAAACTATCAAAACCTAAGAAAAATACTAACAAACAACCTAAAACTAAGTAAATTTTTATGTGTTTTTTTTTTTTAATAAAAACCAAAGGAATACTACTTTTCTTTTCTACACCCCCAAACCTAAACGAAACATTGCCCTCAATGTTTACCAAAATAAATATCACAATAACGAGTAAAAAGAAAAGGAGTGTAAGGAAAGAAGTCACCTGAATGGAGATGCCTCAGGGTAGATGTAGAGCATTGAAACACACAAACTAAGAATGAGGAGTAAGTACAAAGTATGGAAAAAAAAAATACACCCCCAAACCTAGATTGTAACATCCCCACACATGTATCAACAACCTAAATATTAAACAAATAAAAAGCTATCAAGAACCAAAAATTTGGGTTGCCTCCCAAGAGCGCTAAGTTTTACGTCTTCAGCCAGACGTAACCAAAAATCATGTAGGAGCATTAGGTTCATCCAAATCTAGAACAATCTCCTCTCTCTCAGTAAAACCCTCTAAATATGGTTTCAATCTTTGCCCATTAACTTTGAAAATAGTTCCATCTTTAGGGTTTTGAATGTCAACCGCTCCATGGGAAAATACTTTGTGCACAATGAAAGGTCCAGACCATCGGGAACGGAGTTTTCCTGGGAAGAGATGTAACCTGGAGTTATAAAGCAAAACTTTTTGACCGGGCTCAAATGACTTTCTCAGGATTGACTGATCATGAAAAACTTTGGTCCTCGCTTTGTAAATCTAACTAAGATTTAATCAATATGGAGAATTATCAAGGCAATGAATCCACCACTAAACATGTAATTACTACTCTCAATTATTATTAAGCATACATTGACATGATATGGTAATTCGTGTTCTTGATCGAACACACGAATTACTAATGAATTCATTAACGTTCTTGATCGGACACGAAAGTTCATCCATTATTTTGTAATCAATCCTATCCTTGATCGGGCATAGAATCAATCACAACTCTATTATAATGCAATTAATCTTATCCTTGATCGGGCATAAAATCAATCACAATATCTAATTCTATTTATAATCAATCAAGTCTATGATCAAGCACTCAAAAGAAACTCATGAAATCACATTAAGCATGAATCATAATCAACTTTATAGAATTAAACTATCAAGAGTAGCAATACACATCTAGAGCTTCATCAAGCCTTGATAAGGAATTTAGTTACACATAGAAAGAGAGAAATGAAAAGCCTGTTTATGTAGATCCATCGTCATGAATCCTTCTTCTTCTTTGCTAAAAAAGACTCCTTCTCTTCCTCCTCTCTAGCCTTAAATAAAGCTCTGGTTGTCCAAGGTTGAATGCCCAAAACGTTCTCCCATAAGGCCTATTTATAAGAATGAAGAGAAACCACGAAGTCCCCTTCCAAATCCAAGTCAAAATAGGTCTTATTTCGGTTTTCCGCAGACGGCGATCGATCGCTCCGTATTGACGATCGTTTGCTGGCCGATCGATCGCAATTCCTTCGTTATTTTACTCCGATCGGTCACTTCGCCGATTGACGCCGTATGATACCGATCGATTGTAGTTACTATATTCGGCGATTGAAAAATTCTAGTAGATACGATCGATCATTTTGAGTCCGATCGATCGTTTCCTTTAATACACTGCTTTTACGGGTCTCACGATCGATCGCATTGATAGCCGATCGATCGTTGTTACTATTCATGAAATTCAAATAGCTATAACTTTCTGCTCCGAACTCTGAATTGCGAGTGGTTGGTGGCGTGGGAAAGCTGACTTCTTTAACTTTAACATGAGACTTTAATTAGTCCAATCCGACATTTTTACACGAAGTTATAATGATTTAACCATTCGAGTTACTTTTCTCCTCATTTCTGTGTATTACTCTTGTTTCCGACAAAAACCAAAAACTATATTAAAGTAGTAGAAATTCTAATCGAACACCAGCATAAATATAAGTTTAGGAGATAATAAATTGTATATTTCATGTGTAGATCACACCCCTAAACCTAGATTTTGCTAGTCCCTAGCAAAACAAAACAAAACAAAATCAAACAAATAGCTAAAGGAACTAATGCATAAAAGTAAACACCACTTTCGTAGAGAACACGATTGCATTGAGCGTATACAACAAGCCGTTAAACCTCTAGGTGTCCCTAGTAGGATGAGTGTTGTCTCGTGAGGGTTTGCAGCCATACTACCCATAAATATGTATTTATTAATCTAATTAACCTAAGTGCAAAAACAAAGCAAAAATTAAAACATTGCAAAACAAAGAACCTATTATCCCTTCAAATGCAAACTACAATGCTTAAGAGAATTAACCACATGTACTTGGTTCATAATCAGCAGGAATATAGAAGCCCTCAAGTAAGTGGTTTTATTCCACACTTTCATCTTGGAAATTTCTGCTCAATATAATATAGCATGATAATAAAAATAGTAAAAGTATAGAACATTGTAGCAATACATTCTAAATTTCTGTTTATACAGATCCAGTGTTACCCATTAACCAAAGAGTATCAGAATCTACATAGTCATCGTCATCTTTAGGCTCATGATAGCACAGATCTGCGTGCCTCCTTCGGGTCCAACATTCTAGATTTGAGAGGATAATACACCATAGACTTTTTTTTTCTTTCTCCTTTTTTCGCTAGGACTGTGTAAGGCCTGACTTCAAGATGCTTAGGTTTAGTAATGACTCAGGCCAATGACTCCCAGCCAGTTGGCTTAGGGCATTAGGTTTTAAGTAGACCGCTTCGGGCCCGAGCATCAGCCTAAGTTAATCCTATAAAGCAGCCCCTTTTCTTTCATTTTGTTTTTATTTTTTCACATTTTCATTTTCAGCACATATATTTTCAAGCACATCTTTATTTTGTCCAGGCTGTATTATACTCTCAACCTATTTCTGGTTCCAATCCCTTGCCATAGCCAAGTAAATGGTCTATCATGATCTTTTAAGCTCAACAAACAACTACACATCATCCAATGACTATGACTAAAGACATCCCACTGTAAATTAGCATTCAACAAATCTCTAGATGGTATTACTTTATGTAACTAGTGTGTGTGAGTGAATTTTCTTAGTTCAAGCACCTGTTCCAAGAGGACTGTAACAGAAAGGTATGTTCAGTTAAGTGTATCTATCCTCCAGTATACTTACTCACACTTCCATTGTAAATTAATCTCTTAAGAATTGTAACATGCATTATTACGGGATAAACTATCAAAACCTAAGAAAAAGTACTAACAAACAACCTAAAAACAAATCAAAAATTTTTTTTTTAATTTTTTTTTTTTTTTCTGATTTTTTTTTATTTTTATGAAAGTAATATTCCCTCCCCCAAACCTATTATGAGCATTGTCCTCAATGTGAACAAAATATAGCATGACAATGAGCATATAACAAAGAAAATCAGAGAAAGGAGAGAATACACCTGAATACGTGGGTTGCCTCCCACCAAGCGCTAAGTTTAACATCTTCAGCCAGACATAACCACGGTCATTTGCAGGGTTTAGATCATCAAGAATTCAGCTTGGATCAATTAAATGATTTCCCCACACACTCCTATCCTTGTGGCTTATGTATGGAGCATATCGTGGAATAAAAGGGTGGAGTGGTAGGTGAGGAAACAGTACAAATATGGGTCCCTGCATTGTCCATGGAAGAAGGTCATCAGAAAATTTTAATATAAAGGGAACCTCCTCCCCCACATCAACCATTTTGGCCTTAGGGGCCTCTTCAAGTAACCCAATTGGGAAAGCTTCCTCAATTAGTGACTCGACTAAACAATCTATGAAACAGTCTAATTTACTTTCAATAATTAAAGGGTTAGATTTGTCAAGACATGGTATGAATGGTCTTTCAGGAATAGAAGGTTCTGTTGATAGTGCCGTAGAATGTGACTCCTCAAATATAGAAGAAGGTTTAAAGCTGGGTTCTATTAATGCACTCACTTCTTCTTTAATTTCTACACCCTCTTGATCATTATGTAAAACCCACTCAAGCTCATTGTCAAATCTTTGGGCGCGCTGAAGGGATGTAGTATCATGGTCAGGGGAAAAACATATCCCTTCGTCAGAAAATTGGCCCATCGGATATTGGGGTTGGACAGGTAAAGTACATTCTTTGTTCATATCCATGGCCTGGGCCAGTTGTTCTAACTGCGTTTCAATGTTGGCAAGAGCTTGTGTGTGAGAATGGACAATTTGGGCATGGGTATGTAGTTCACTTTTCAGTTCTCCGTGTTTGGATTCTATCTCAGTTTTTATCTCGGTTGCCATCTCAGCTACAAGGGCTAATAATTGGCTCATTTGGTTTTCTAAGGTAGATTGTCTAGTGGGTTGGTCAAACTGAGGAGTAGCGGCTGGTTGGTAAGGCAGGTGTGGGCTTAGGAAATCTTGTCTAGGGGCCTGATGAAGAGTGGGCTCATTGGGTTGCTCCCAAGGGTTATTAGGATGATCCTCCCACCTATGAAGACTTTGGGCCTCATTAATATACTTGCGTATAAAATCAGGGTACTCATGGGCCAAAGGGCACTCCACTGGGGTATGAATAGGACTTAAATAGAGGGCACATAGTTCCGACATATGAGGAGTTGTGTATTGTAGGGAAGATGTGCCACTCCCAAAATTAGAGTGATTATCCCACCCACGGTTGTAAGTATCAGCATATAAGGGACGTGGGTGGTAGGGTACTTCATAGGGAGGGGGATTAAGTGTGTGTGAAGAACAATAATCATTAAAGCTCATGTATGGGTTCTCGTGGCTAAATCCATAAAAAGGTGAAGACATTTCTTCACCATGCATTCATCAACACCCAAACCACACTGTCGCACATCCACAAATCAAATAAACAATCCTAGATATCAACAACTAGCAGTCCTAATAGCTACAACTAGCACAACATGCTATCACAGAAAGAAAAGAAAAACACCAAACACCAAAGTTAATCTAAAAAGAGAAGGATAAGAGAATACAAACTAGGGGAAGGGGTGGCCCTTCCACATTGGCGAGAATTCTACATCTTCTCTTAACCTCGCAAAAAGAAAGAAAAACACAAATTAAGCTACTGACAGATAATCTAAGTTAAGACTCACTAAATTACTCTAACACTAATTATGCTAAGAATCTGCTAAACTATTGTGCCGTCCCCGGCAACGGCGCCAAAAACTTGATCGTTTAAAATTAAACCCTTGCAAGTGCACAAGGCAATTGTATTACAGTAAGTATTAAAGGGTTGTCGAACCTCAGGGACGGATGAATAATTTTACCAAATTCAAAAGAAGAAAAGATGTAGTTTAATTAATTCTAAAGAAAGTAATGAACTTTATCTAATCTAACTAAGATTTAATCAATATGGAGAATTATCAAGGCAATGAATCCACCACTAAACATGTAATTACTACTCTCAATTATTATTAAGCATACATTGACATGATATGGTAATTCGTGTTCTTGATCGGACACACGAATTACTAATGAATTCACTAACGTTCTTGATCGGACACGAAAGTTCATCCATTATTTTGTAATCAATCCTATCCTTGATCGGGCATAGAATCAATCACAACTCTATTATAATGCAATTAATCTTATCCTTGATCAGGCATAAAATCAATCACAATATCTAATTCTATTCATAATCAATCAAGTCTATGATCAAGCACTCAAAAGAAACTCATGAAATCACATTAAGCATGAATCATAATCAACTTTATAGAATTAAACTATCAAGAGTAGCAATACACATCTAGAGCTTCATCAAGCCTTGACAAGGAATTTAGTTACACATAGAAAGAGAGAAAAGAAAAGCCTGTTTATATAGATCCATCGTCATGAATCCTTCTTCTTCTTTGCTAAAAAAGACTCCTTCTCTTCCTCCTCTCTAGCCTTAAATAAAGCTCTGGTTGTCCAAGGTTGAATGCCCAAAACGTTCTCCCATAAGGCCTATTTATAAGAATGAAGAGAAACCACGAAGTCCCCTTCCAAATCCAAGTCAAAATAGGTCTTATTTCGGTTTTCCGCAGACGGCGATCGATTGCTCCGTATTGACGATCGTTCGCTGGCCGATCGATCGCAATTCCTTCGTTATTTTACTCCGATCGATCACTTCGCCGATCGATGCCGTATGATACCGATCGATCGTAGTTATTGTCTTCGGCGATTGAAAAATTCCAGTAGATACGATCGATCGTTTTGAGTCCGATCGATCGTTTCCTTTAATACACTGCTTTTACGGGTCTCGCGATCGATCGCATTGATAGCCGATCGATCGTTGTTACTGTTCATGAAATTCAAATGGCTATAACTTTCTGCTTCGAACTCTGAATTGTGCGTGATTGGTGGCGTTGGAAAGCTGACTTCTTGAACTTTAACATGAGACTTTAATCAGTCCAATCCGATATTTGTACACAAAGTTATGATGATTTAACCATTCGAGTTACTTTTCTCCTCATTTCTATGTATTACTCTTGTTCCCTACAAAAACCAAAAACTATATTAAAGTAGTAGAAATTCTAATCAAACACCAGCATAAATATAAGTTTAGGAGATAATAAAATACATATATCATGTGTAGATCACCAACTGCTCCACACTCTTTTCCTACCTGGCCTTGGCCTCCCACTTTGCCGCCTTCCCCAACAGCTCTCCCTCCGCCTCCCACACGTCTTCGCCAATGTCCTTGGCCATCCCATCGACTTTGTCGCCATTGACTCCTCAGCATCCGCATCAACAAGAGCATCATGGTGTTCCAACAAGGTGGCCAACTACGCTCCTACAGGTCGGCAGGCATCCGAGGTGGCCAAAGACTAGTAATGGGGTTGTTTGGATGACATGGTTGCTTTGGATAATTCATCTCAAATCACATGCCAAGCAATTGTTCCATTTTCATAAACTATTACAATTTTGTCAAACAGGTCAAAAAATAAAAGTAAAGCAAGTTTAGAATCATAATCATAAAATGTCTTTTTCAAATTATTTGGGGTCGGCGACATGGATCTTATGCCTCCATTCGGGCCTGTTTTGTGCCAACTCTTTTATAAGAGATAACAAAATCATACTCCCTCCGTTCCAAAATACTATGTATATTTGGAAATAATCACTGTTCCAAAATATTGTCCTAGTCACGTGACTTCCTCAGAACTCCTCATTGAGCACCTCGTCATCGTCACCTCCGAAAACTTGTGCAATCGGCATAGTGGTGCCCGACAGCAAGAAAGTTGAACCAAAAGAAGAAAAAGACTCGGCAAAGGAACCGACTTTATCCCTTGTTGCCATCCTCCGCAACCTCTCTCAGCACTATTGCTTCGGCTACATGGGCGAGCGGTGGACCCGGTCGATCCAGGTGCTAATGCTTGAGAAGATCGTCACCTTCGAGGCTGCAGGGTTCGATGATGAGACCAACTCGAGAGGCACACTCTATTCCCGCCTCAGCAACGAGGCGTCCATGGTGAAATCACTCATCACCGACAGGCTCTCCCTCCTCATCCAAACTGCCTCCGCCGTCTAGGTGACAATGGTGATCGGCCTCGTCACCGCGTGGAAGCTGGCGCTGGTCATGATCACGGTGCAGCCGCTAACCATCCTCTACTTCTACACAAAGAAGGTGCTGTTGTCGAGCCTGTCAATGATCCTTGTCTGTAAGGGATATGGATTGGGTTCTGCTATCGGGAAGAAGAGAGCCACATAAAGAGGCTCTGCTATGGTGATGGAGAGACAAGGATTAGATGGGCACCAGTACCACTGCCTTCAGACGAACTGCTCTGTTTCATGGGCGAGAGGAGGGAAGAGGGAAGGCCATGTGAGTTTCTTGTGGACCCCACAATCTAATAAAAATTAACTTTTTTTGAAATGTACATAGTATTTCGGAACGGAGGGAGTATTATTTTTTATTAACTTTATCCAAGTTCTCTTAGGTCTACCTCTCATTATTTTGACATTATTTATATGCATCCCTTCTAATATTTTCAGAGCAGCATCTATTGGTCTTCTTTGCATATGCCTATACTGATGCAATCTACATTCCCTCAACTTCTTCCTTAAAGGAGCCTCATAGACTCTTTATAATCCTATCTTTTCTAGTTATCTCACTCATCCACCTTGGCATTTTTATTTTGGCTGCATTCAACTTATTTACATGACATTTCTTTGGTGCCCATCACTTCGCTCCATAAAATATTGCAGGCCTAATGGTTGTATTATAGAACTTAATTTTAAACCTTTTTGAAACACGCCAATCACACAAAACCCCTGAGCCTGCCCTCCACTTTACTCACCCCGCATTTATCCTATGCACCACATCATATATAAATATCTCCTAAAGTAAGTCTTTAATAGGACGAAGTCAATATCAATCCCACTACTATAAGTTTAAAATCTGAGACAAAAAATCAAATGCATCGGATCTTGGGGATTTTCGCGACTCATAATGGAAAATGCTGCCAAACAGGGTATAAAGCTCATGTATTATGCAAGCATGCTGAGAGCTTGCAAATTAAGCACTTTTGTTATGGTAACAGGAGTACATAGCATTACTCTCAGTTGATTAAGCACACCGTTTACTTTCTTCCCCGAGTGTATGCTTCATTTTTATAAGTTCAACAGTCCAATCCTCCTCCATCCATTTTGCTTTCATCCTCTCCGGCGGTTTTTTGGCCAACAGAGTATTAACTTATCTCAAATCCAAATCAAACTGATGAAAAGCCGAGTCAAAGAAGAGGGAAGATGCTTGGTATCAGATTATTTGAGTAGCTCTTGGTTATGCCCCTTCAAGATCAAAAGAGGACCGGCCCTTGCTTCGGGCTGACATTTCATCGAGAAATTGTTTGCTTGCACATTGCAATGGGTTCAGCCGTTACACATAGGTTTAGTCCTACATTAGTCATTTTGCTCATCTCAGATCTGGCATTGAATTTTGAGCCTTCCTTTATCATCCTCGTGACTCATGATCTTACAATTACATCCCCAAGTGCACAACAAATGTTCAATCTCAACTCTCAAGTTTATTTTAGATTTTAGATAATGAAAGCTAGCATCATTTTCTTTGGTAGGAACAAATCACAGGTCCTTATCGAAAAAATTAAAAAGAAGAAGCAAGCGCAGGCCATTGCTCCACGCGAAGGAAGATACAAAAGTTAGCATCCTCACTCTAATATACGCATATACAATTCAGCCGGTATTCACCTACTCTTGCGTCATACCACTCTCAAAGCCTTAATCAATCTTCTATGGAATAAATAATTCACTAGCAAAAAATGGTCATGCACTAAATTAGAGAAATTATTAGGTGTCCCTGGCAAGGTAGCATCGATCTCCGGGATCAACGCAACTATTTGGTGGCTGAGCGCACATGTAAAGCATCATGTGCGGCATCGATGCTACAGATCGACGGCTCCCTGGTGCCCGAGCATACAATAATTTCCCCACTAAATAGACGCTTATAAGGCTATTTTCAATATTTCTTACATAAACTCAGCTTAACAAATAATTGAACAGCAATGTAAAGTTTGGCAAAAGAAAAAGGCAATGTAAATTTCAGGGGCTTGATTCTTAATTTACTGAACGAGAGGGTGCCTTACTCAAGTATCTTTCTTTGTGGATTCCCATTTTGCCCCTCCGCTACTCCCAGCCTCCTTTATGTCCGACCTTCACCTCCTTGAAGTGCAGGGCATGCGCGAGCAGAGGCGCGACATGGAAGACGCCTACGCCAGATCCGTCTCCGAGGTCATTCTCCCTCCCTGATCCAACCCATTCCATTCTCTTTCCAAAATCAAAACTTCAATTTTTTCAAAATTTTTTTTATGGATTCTGATTCTATGTTTATCTCAATCCAATTTGTTGTTCTGGTGTCTTTTACAGGTTCTGGAAGCATTTGGAGTAGACCCAAGTAAAGGCCTCAGCGATGTCCAGGTTAGATGAGTGCTGCAAATTTGAGTTTGGATGCTTATTGATGGAATTTTAATCTTTTCTTCTTCTTTTTTTCCCTTATTTTTTAATACAATTTTGTCTGTTCAGGTGGCGGAAAATGCTCGTATTTATGGAAGAAATGGTAATGTACAAATATCTATTTTTTGGGCATATGTGGGTGTCTATTTGTGAATTTTTACTGCATTAAGAGTTAATATTGTGGATTTTGAATAGCAAATTAGCAATGTATATGCAAGGATGCTTCTGCTTCGAAGTAGTAAGATTAATCCCTCCGCCCGGGATTAGTGCACAAATTTGGTTTCCAAAATGAACTGATCTCAGAAAACCAAATGTATCTGCTAATATTTTATTTTAGCAATTGTATCTACTTATACCCTTGTATAAAAATAAATGGGACATCCAAAGTTGTACAAACTATAGAGGTATAACAGTTATGGGACATACTATGAAATTATGGGAAATAGTAGAAGGACATTTGCGAAAGTAACTAAAGTGACAGAGAATCAATTTGGTTTTATACCAGAGAGGTCAATAATGGAAGCTATTTTTTTATTACGGCAGTTAGTAGAGAGGTACAGGGATAGAAAACAGGACCTCCCTTATATTTATATGTATAATGAGGAGCATTGGTGGGCCCAAGTGAAGTGTTTCCTTTTGTTTCATGCTCGCGCATATTCTCATCCCCGGACTAAGAATCGAAGATCACCTCGAGGACGAGGTGAAGCAGAAGCATCGGTGGAATGTTATGGACCCTATGTAGATGGCATTAGTTCATTAGGACCGCTTATTAGTTAGTTCTATATTGAGTAGGATTAGCTTATTACTTTTCTAGTTTATGATTTCTTAAGCATTCTAGTTCTATTAGGATATCTTTCCTAGTTTGATTATTCCTATTCATAGTAGAATTCAGCAATTGTAAGGCTACATGCCTGATTTTATAAATAGGGCTTTAGCCCTATTGCCACAGTACATGAATAGTGATTTCATATTTCAGACTTCAGTTTTCCTTTTATCTCTTCCTTTTACTCTGCATCTGATTGTTCTCCCCTTTCACTCTATACTTCTCCCCTTTCATCCAGCCTTCTCAACTTAATCTATTATACATCCTTAAGCATATTTAGGAGATACAAAATGAGGTTACCAACCTTGGAAACAATTTATTTGCACAAAAAATAGCCAGGAAAATATCTTAGAAAACAAGAATAGAGCAGCCAGAGCAAAGGTTTATAATTACTATGAAAATATAATATCGTATGTAGGTGAGGTCTTTAGTGTCCCCCTCCAATCCATCAACATAGAAACTCTACCATGAGTTGTAAATTGGTGTTGCCTTATTGCTAGCCCAATAATTTTTTATGTAACTTCAGGAAGAAAAGTAGATTCTAGTAGAAAAGGGATTTTATAGTACACAAATATGGGATATATGGAACGTTGCCATATTGGTGCAATTATTAATGTTCGTACCGACTATTCTTCTTTTTTTTTAGGATTGTATATGTTTGTGAGACTATATTCATATCTAAAACTAATACGTTCTTTTCTTGCATGTGTTTGTGCTCTCCAGTGCTGCCTCAAGAAGAGAGTAAGTGCTTGGCTTACAAATTCCTTTTTTATTTTATTTTATCTTTTGCCGAATTTCAACATGTATAGTGGTTATTTGATGTTTCAAATGTTGAATTAAGGTAACTTGCTTGTGACGTTGGATACATGTTGAAAAGTAGGAACAAATGTTGGTTCTTTGCATTTTCCTGCAGGAGGGATTTCAATTTGAAAAATTGTATTGTTTAAAAAAAATGTAATTGCTGCCTGGTAAGATAAATGTTGGATAGCCATTATCTTTTTCACTGATTATGAAGCCTGCTGGCTCCTACACATGGCAATTTTTTGATATACAAAAAGCACATTCAGACGGGTTGAATTTGTGAAAAAGATGCAGTTTCGACCTCCTGGGCTGAGTTGAAGTCTAGCAAGTTTCCCTATCCTATGTTTGACTAGAATATTTTGAAAAAATTAGACTTACCTTTCAGGAGTGGGGGTGGCACTATCTGAGGCTGTCAGGGTGGCCCCACTCTATATGTTTTGCTTAAACTGCTTAATTTGAAAAAGGGACACAACTACCCTCTATTTGGCATCAAAATTGCATAATAATGAACTTTAGCCACCATCACTCCTTCCGAACAGAGTCAGCGGCTAAAAGAGGACAGAAAATGAAGCCAAAATCAGAACCCGCAACCCGGTGATCAATAGCCAACTTAGACGCGATCGATCGCCGTATCTGTGCGATCGATCACCAACTCAACCGATTGATCATAAGTATTTGAATGTTTGTGCAAGCGATCGCAATCGATCGCACCTCTCAAACTTCAAAATCCAACAAATCTCCACCTTGGCAAGTTTTTCCTGAAATACCAAAACCATGTAAGGATACCAGATCAATCTCCACCTTGGCAAAAAAACCAACATAAACAACAATAAGCTGCCTATAAACGGTACATGCAGCTCATCAACCTGCCCAAACAGAGCTCAAACACGAGATAAATTAATCAAATTCAAACAATGTTGAAATTTGATCCCAGTTATAACTTTGATAAGCATATCCGACGGATTATAAGTAGTAGAAACCTTCCAAAGAACGACGTCCCCTGCCTCCATAACCTCCATAACTTCTCTCACAAAGTGAAATCGAACATCAATATGCTTTGTGCGAGGATGATAAGCGGGATTCTTAGCCTAATAAATAGCACTCTAACTATCACAGTGAACATCCACATTCTATTGTGATATTCCAAGATCAGAAAGCAGCCCCTTCAACCATATAGCCTCGTTCTTGGCTTCTGTGGTGGCCATGTATTCAGCTTCTGTTGTAGACAAAGCCATGGTTGACTGCAAAGTAAATCGCCAACTCACAACACCGCTAGCCAACAAAAGCAAATATCCTCTAGTAGATTTTCTTTTATCAAGATCACCTGCATAATCCGAATCAACAAATCCCTGAACACATGGTGTAGGACTTTCGTGTTTAGCAAACATCAAACCTAAATTAACTATCCTATGTATATAACGAAGAATCCATTTAGCAGCATACCAATGCTCCTTTCCAGGATTATGCATTGCTAACCAAACTTACAGCATTAGAAATATCAGGACGAGTACAAACCATAGCATACATCAAACTCCAAACAAGACTAGTATAAGGAAATTTTTCCATATCTGCACGCTCCTCGTCTGTCTTTGGTGATAACAACAGGTTTTCTCCCTGGCAAGACCTCCACCTGGCTGACCTTGGCCGTTTGGCCCAGGATGCTCCTCTGGCCAGATCAGGCCGCGTACCTGGCTTTGGTCAAGATGGAAGAGAAATTAAAAAACTGTGAAGGAATAGAAATGGCTTAGGTTACCATTTACCTGAGACTTCCTATATCTTGTTCTATAATGCATGATGGACTAGGGAGTTTTGGTATTATTAAAAACAAGTGAACTCTGTTTGTTTCATCTACAACTTAATTTGTGTTCAGAGTTCTGCTACGAGCTGCATATTTATCTGGCTGTATTAATCTCCAGTTTACTTATACCTAGAAATGCGACACTCGGATGCAATAATTTATCTACAGTAGTCGGAATTTTCATGTCACTCACATATCTTTTCTTATGCAGGCACTCCATTTTGGAAATTAGTTATGAAGCAGTTTGATGATTTGCTGGTTAAAATATTAATTGCTGCCGCCATAATTTCATTTCTTTTGGCTCTGATTGATGGGGAAACAGGCCTATCAGCATTTTTGGAACCTTCTGTGAGACTCCGATCATTATTTCCATATGTTTATTTGACTGTTGACAGTGTAGCTTATTTTTATCTTCACTTTACCAATTACTAAGAGAAAGGTAGGGAAGGCCAAGGAGGAGTTGGAAGGATTTTGTGAGAAAACAACTGGCAATGCATTAGTTAGATGTAAAATACTCTAACTGGAACATGATAGCCGAGCCCAGAGTATATTTGTGTTATGACCTAGCAAATTCCGAATGTGATGATGATTTTGATAGTAGTGACCACAGATGTCACTAACACTGCCCGGATGTAATTTTTTTGATGGCTGAATGATGTCTCATCAACTTAGTTTGAGCTGGTGATTTAAATGTAAAAGTTCACACATGGCCATACTGTATTGATGTTCAACCTCTATCATGCTCTAAAACTTAGAATTTTGTTAAAGAAAAGTTAGGATTAAGAAATTGTTGTCCTGGAAATATAAGATTCAAGTGTCTATGCCCCTCCTTTACATGTCTTGGCAACTGTTAGTGCAATGCATGGGGATAGTTGATAAATATGAAGAAATGCTAAGCTCCCTTCATGCTGTTCTTTCTCAAGCTATATATGATTGTTAGATGATTGATTTCTGTGCAGGTTATCTTATTGATACTGGCTGCAAATGCAGCTGTAGGTGTAATTACTGAAACGAATGCAGAAAAAGCTTTGGAGGTGAGTTTCTTTTTCCTGTTAAAATTTACATTGTATTAGGATTGGTTATTGCCATTGTTTGACTTCATTTTTTTATGGTCCTATATTTTCATACCTCATATGTATTTCTAGTAACTAAAGTCTGATTGTTTTGAGCTCTCTCTCACACATACACACAACCACCCCCCCCCCCCCCCCACCACCCACCCCACACACACACACTATAACAGCTAAGTTACTAGTTAATGATTTTGAAAGTGGTCCCCATGATGTTGGGTGGTGGTAAGACCAATGGGTACTGGTAACATACATGTGGGTTATGACTTGTGATTGTATCATATTTGGCCCCACTTTGATACGTGGAACTCACTAATTGATGGGTGTCAATTTTAGCTTGCATTTAAGGGCTGTAATTAACGTCTAGATGGAAAGGGCTGACATGTGGAAATGGGGTAAATTGGTGGCTCACCGTCTAAGCCCTTTCTCTTTGTGATTGATCCAATAGTTCCACTCCATACCATCTATGTGGCCCACAAATCAAAAAGCGTAACAAGTAAATTTGTCTGTTCATTTTAACATGGAAGGTTTCTCTGTGTATCTATAAGTCGAGAAATGCTGGCAGACAAATAAGAACCTAGGTAGATAGGAGCAGTTTATTAATTTTATGCCTGATGGGGATATGTGATTGAAAACAACATATGCATTGAAGAGCATCAGAATTGGTCCTGTTTTGATAAAGCCCACAATAGGGCTCATTCCTTTTTTTGCTTTGTTCTCTGTACTCATGCAGGTTTTTTCCTCTATTTGTTTAGTGAAGTTTCTGGGAGTCGGTGAATTTATCATTGCCATTTACGTTCTCTTATTCCAAAATTATACAGTCATGACTCACTGGGTTTAATGTGGGTGCTGACATTGTCCTAATACGATTTAAAGAATGCATGACGGCCATACATCTCCAAACGCCCAAGACCAGGTCCAAGGGACCAGCGCTAGACCTCGGGCCAGTGCATTAGATGACTTTGTTGGCAACTTTACTTTTAAGAGTTTTATCTGATTATGATGCTATTTGCTTCCTTATCCAGAGTTGTTTGCTTCCTTATCTTAGGAATCTAATTTGGTTAAGCTTTTATTTCATTGGCTGATAGAGATTGGGATTTGTAATACTCTGGCAATTATGCCCTTGCGCATCGGCATCTAAAATGTGACATCTATGGTTGCCAGAACTTAGTCTTGTTGATTTTGCTTAGCTATTGAGAAGGTGTTTTCTCTCACTATGTTTCCTCTATATTAACTCTCTCTTCAATCCGGAAGTGTTCTAGTTGTGAGGAAACTCCAATAACTGGTAGCCACAGTTGATGTTGATTTGCGCCTCTTAACTCACCTTGCCTCAGTTGGTGGCCAACATGGGTACAACATGTCACCTCTTTGCCATGGTGGATGCATTGGAGGAATTCATGAGGTTCATGCTTGCAATGAAGTAGTGAGGTTATCATGGCAGGTGTAGCAACAAACCGTACATATGGAAAGTTTAGTTATCGTCGTTGTTTGCTAGAATTTGAGCTAGGTTAACTAGAGAAACTGTTGAATAGTCTGTTTGTCTTTGGGCTAATCTGGGCTTGATATACATTGTTGGGCCTTTCCTTCGGAATGCAGGCTTCTGAGGCAATTTAGTTTCTACCATGGTATCACAGCCGGGAGATCTTGGTTTTGATCACCTCCCTGCCTCTCTATTCTTTCACGTGCAAGAATTTTCATCTATCGTCGTGCATGTAGAGGGTGTTGTTGGATAATCTGTCTATCTGTTTGGGCCAGTCGGGGCTTGATATACAATGTTGGGCTGTTCCCTTAAAACTCAGAGCTTCTTAGTTGTAAGTGTAACTACTGGTAAAGTAGCAAATAGCATCATAATATAATAGCGCTAAAGCAAAGTTGCCAACAAAGTGGGCTGGTAGAGTCGTTTTGGGCCCATGGCCCAGCTCTGGTTACTTGGGCCTCATATTGGGCTTCTGGTGGTCCATGGCTATCATGTGTACCTCGTATCTGGACTACATCAATTGCTA